>KK114581.1:40109-73998 GCA_000611955.2 Stegodyphus mimosarum | reverse complement strand
CGGCGGAATTGAAGATATTCCCTTTAAATGCATCTCACCTAAGTCCCCTGATGAATTACTGTACATCTGATTTTTTAAAACAAGCTCTTTATAAGTGGCATCCCAAAACATTGGATGGACTCTGGAAGATTGTGAAGGAGGAGTGGAATAAAATCAACCTCATGTTTTAAGAAAAGAACTTTTATCTTGGAAATCAAAATGTAATATGATAGTTCAACAAAAGGGCTATCAGAGTGAATATATTCGAAAAACAATTCTAAGGTTCGTTAACATATAAATTGTTGCAAAGTCATTAAAAAAATGTGTGAAACACCCTCTGCATATCGCACAGAAAAATATTCATTGAAAAGAAAGACAATAGCTATTACTTTAAAATGAGTTTTCTTGTGCAGCAGATGCATTTGGGAGGGGAGTCGACTTTATGTGAAATATGATAATTTCATTCTAACTAAAATTTGCTCTAATTATTTAAATTTCATACCTATAATAAAATTTTAAACAATGTTTTAGGTTTACAAAAATGAGATTAACACAAATTGCAACAAACAAATATAATTTCTGGATCTAATAAATACCTGGGCATTTTTGCAGTCAACTATAATTAACTCATCATTGTGAACATCTTTTGACGGTTGCCCAAAATAAATAAATTTACAATACTATATGAAAACTCCACCAAGCTCAAGAAGTGAGAGGTAGAGAACATATAATATTAGACATTTGACTAACAAATTAAAATTTTTTCTATCCTTTTATCACTCAACTTTCCAGATGATGCAAATTTCATTTTGGAAGAATATATAATCATGACAAACTTTTGTCAATTCATTTCTAACTTCAGAGCTGGCTAATTACACTCACATGTCCTGGCTGCAAACATGAGAAGTAAGATACTAGAAAATTCTTCAGATTTTGTTAATATTTAGCTCAATCTGGCAAGAATCTGATGTTAAAGCAGTTCAGGTTTAGTTTAAAATGTACTAATTAAGAAGCTCTGTTTAAATTACCTTACCTTTTGCAAAAAGAAGCAATTTATTTTAGTAGTTTCCACTATAACCTACTAGCTCATATCAATAAAATAGTTTTTTTTGTTACTTACTTTACTATCCCATCGACAGTGAAACTATGGCTAAGCAGCCCGATTTAGTGGCAGTTACGGATAAGTCTGATGTAATTCCACCTGATTCTCGATAAGCAATGTGTTGCTTTTATGAACAAGTACAAAAATTAACTGTTACTGCTGATTTTTTTTTCTTGCAGTTTGAAAATAATTATTAAAATTTGGGACCTGCCTTCTACATAATAGCAAGTAGTGGGTTATTTTCAAAGTTATGGAGTCCTATCATAAAAAAAGTGTGCAATAGGCCATGATGTGGTCAGATGAATAAGGCAATATATATATATATATATTGTGATATAGCAAAATAAACAAAGCTTTTAGTAAAATTAGAAAGCCTAACAAAATTGTAGAAATGGATGAAAGCAGTTTTTTGAAGTTCAAAAACAAAGTGGGTAAAATACTGATTGTTTATTAAGTAAAGGTGTCAGTTCTCTCAGAAGTCTGCAGGAATGATTTGGTGGGATCTCTACCAACGTTCACAGACTCATGGTGACCAACTTTTGCAGTCAATGGGATGATAAACAAGTACCTTACCCCCTATTAGTAAGGTACGAGTCATCAGTTTTCCTATACAGGGTTAGACGCCACATTTTAGTTAAAAAAATAAGCACCTATAAACACTTTTCAAGCACATCTGAAGAAAAAAAAAATAAGCACCTGTTTAATTACACATATACAACTGCATAAACTTAAAAGAAAAATGAGACTTGCCTATAATTTAAAATATGAGAAATTCAGTATTTATTAACCCCTTAACTGCCGCGGGCGTATATATATGCCTTGCTCAACCGATGCGTTGGCTGCCCTGGGCGTATATATACGACCTTCCCAAATGCTATCATTTGCTTTGCGCTGCTACAGTAAAATAATTCGCAAAGTTTTGGAATGCAACACCACAATGACCTTGACGAGTATGCGAAGGAGGATACTATTTCAGAGAAGGGGAAGACATGGAGAGGGGGATGTTTCTGAAATGGTGCAAGTAATGACTGCACAGTTGTTGGTCTTCTGTTTGAGTAAAATGCATTTTTTTTTTGTGCATGTTTTCCGTTTTTGTTACTGTTTGTAGTAGGTGCTTTTCACGAATATGTACGACAGTGAAATAGATAATTATTACTTTTCGTCATTTTCAGGATCGGACACCTCAGAATATGATATTACATTAGATGAAGAGGATTGTGACTATTTTTCGAAAGATGCTGGACGTTGGGTACGACTTAATATGAAAAACCTGCCTATGCCACCTCCCCGCTTTCCATTTAGGTATACTGATTTTACAAGGTATAACACTGAAACCCGACATTAGACTTTACTGGTTTAAAAATAAATTGATCGAAACACCATTTTTGGGGATCTTTTTTATTGTCTTTTACAAACGTCATTTTTATTATACTTATATTGTTCTTATTATACTTTTACTCTAAACATTAAATTTTCTATTTTAATTTTTTCTTTTATTCTTTAATTTGGGAAAGTAAATAGGTTTTAGACAGCAACACTTGCACTTATTTTCCCCCTAATAAATCGCATAACTGCGCATGCCTGTGTAAAAAACTGTGGCACTGGAGAGCGAATCTTGTACGTTTTCCGCGGCAGTTAAGGGATTAAGAGAGAATCAGCATCATTTAACCATCGAAAACAATTATCTTTCAATTTTAAATAACAGTTCAATTTACAGAACTAGTTTACAGTGAGAGGGAGAAAAACCCCTGTGCAAAACTGAACTATATTACAAGATTTAATGATGAAATTTCAGTTAAAAATAAGGAAAATAAACTTTTATTTATTGTACTCATACAAAGTACTTTACAGAACAAACAAACAAAAAAAAAAAAAAGAAAGAAAGAAAGAGATTTATGCTTATTAATGAATAATATTATTTTGATTTTTCTTTTCATTAATGTCTGAATCCAGTTCCCTTATATGTACTCCACCAGCATGTTTCACATAACCACAAACTATATACTGGGCAATGTATGAAACTTCCACCGGATTTTCTGTTTCTATATTTTTATTGATACTAAATCCTCGTTCAACAGAGGCTTGCCCATGGGAAAGAATAAAGATAATTTCAAATGTTTCACATAACTTGAAGTATTTTTCATTACTGAATGGGTGCAATAAAAGTACCTAATCTCACTTTTTTTCACATCATAGGTTTTAAATTCTGTTAAGTATGGCTGGACAACATTTTCGATGAAATTGGAATAATCCAAAAGAAATCGCATTCTTCTGCAATGTGACCTTTTTGGGGAAAATGCATCAATATACTTTTCATTTTCTCGTATGCTTTCGTGCTGTTTTGCAATATATACTTTGAATTCACAGAAACAGCTTTCTGAATTAATGAATAATTAACTCGACATTATTCCATCACCTATTCAAGTAGCTGTAAAATAAAAGTTTGTGAGTCATGTTTAAGAGAAAGGTAATCTTTATCCACGATTTCTTTTTTAGTGTATAGTTCTTGGAAGAGCTTATCAGCCCTAAATTCCAAACTAACTTTGCTTATTTCATTAACAACACCTTTCTCAGAAAAATCAAAAAGTTACACAAATATTTCAGTGATGATCTGATTATTAACATGTACTCTTCTTTTATAATTTTGAAATGCTGAAAAAGTTGTTATACTAATTTGCATAAATCAAAGATAAAAAAAGGAACAAGTGGTTCATCATTTTGGAATAGTTCCAAAAAGGGTTTGACCAATTCAGCCACACAAATAAAAATACAGAATTTTACATGCATTAATTTGTCTTTAATTGCATCTTTTATTTTTTCATATGCTGTGCAAGTTATTTTTGCACATTTTCCATTTTCAATTACCTTGACATAACCTTTTATACCTTCCCACATTTCAAAGCACGCAAACATATTAGTACATTCTCTAGCCACTTATAGTTACAAAATTTCAATGGTAATGTCTTATGCACACTCGCTGTTAAAAAAAAAAAAAAAAAAAACTTCTCGACATGCTGGAGAATCTTTTAATAGATGAACCCCAAAATAGATGGTATATCCCAGCTTGTAGTGGATGCTCCTTTATGGTTCCAAATACGCAAGCCACAACTACCAACAGATAGATATACATTCAATGCCATATTGGAGGGTTTCATAAAACTTTCAATTTATGTCTGGACTAATCCATAATTATTTGTAGCAGCTTTTTAACTACCATTTGAAAATTTTACAAAATATTAGCAGCTGTTGTATGTCCCGTGAAAACAGAGGTCAAAAATCAAGTTAGACTTTATTTCGGTCAGACTGCCAATATCTGATATGCAAATCTAACTGCTTTTTTTATATTTGTTTTATTCAAAGTCAAATAACCAGGTGGGATAGCTTCTTAAATTCATCACACTCGAGACTCTACAAATAAGGTTTTAATCCAAAATGGCAGAGATAAACAAGCTTTCTCTCACTACAAGAAAAGCGTCTCGCTATAACACTGTTAGGGAACATACTTAAAAAAAGTTTCCTCATGCCACTCCTATATCTATAAGAGTAATGACTTGTCACCAATTTCAAAGACCACAAAATTTCAGCATCCAAAACATCTTTTGAAGTTCCTACAACATCATCTAAACTATCTGAATTTCGCAAAGCACAAATAACATTTGAGAAACTGGAAGGTGCTACACTAACAGGATTTGATTTGGGGGAAAAGCTTGTTATTTCACCAATATCTGTATTTTTCCCTTTCAGAAATATTTTATGCTT
Organism: Stegodyphus mimosarum; assembly: GCA_000611955.2. Lineage (NCBI taxonomy): Eukaryota > Metazoa > Arthropoda > Arachnida > Araneae > Eresidae > Stegodyphus > Stegodyphus mimosarum. The sequence goes on along the minus strand of KK114581.1, from coordinate 69,158 downwards.
GGCACCTAGAAATAAAAAGATTTATTACTGTACATTTATTTATTTTTTCACTCGTATTAATATTTAAATAATTTAACTTAAATCAAAATTCTGAACACTTTCTAAATTCTCATTATATGACAGTTTTTGCTTAACAGATATTACAAAGTAATTTAAGTTAAAAAAAAAAAAAGGAACACTTCTGAACACCCTTTATACAGTAAAAGCTTAACTAACCGGCAAATTGTCGATATCTGAAAATTCCGGATAGTCTAACTTAACTGGAAAAAGAGAGGGGCTAGATTGCAGCTGTTTTTTAGAATTTTTGGCTAAATGCATTTGACATTTCGACATGTGCATTAAATATAATTTTTAAGAATATTTCTGTATCTTTCGTCAAATCGCAATATTTACAATACAAAATATCATAAAGATCTCAACTGAACATTCAGTAGATAACAAATTTTTTTTTTGAATAAAAAAAAAAAAAAAAAAAAAAGACTATGATCTGTAGCCCAATTATCACCATAAACATATAGAGTAAAAATATATTTATAAACATATAAAAATAACCCAACGAAATTGAAAAATAATCTACTCAGCAATGGCAGTAAAACTCTTGTACGTGTTCATAAACAAATCCCAGATTGAATATTAAAACTTATTATCTTTGCAAAATATAGCAAACGTTATTGCGTAATATGCACCTTACTTCTTCCGCATGTGATATTATGCAATTGGAATCAACAGCTGCCAGTGTTCAGAGAATAAGAAACTAAATAAAGAAAGAAACAAATCTGGAGTGTTTTTCTTTCCAATTTTGAACTGACTGAAATTTTCGTAACAGAATCACTCTTCGCTTGGGTTGGCAGTCCGCAGAATTTTCATTTCTATTCAATGCGTATTGGAAAGTGCCCCCCCCCAAAGTGGACCGTTGCTTGATTTGCTGCGAACTGTAACGGTTTGAATATTGGAGATTTTTTGGAGAAAGGGGAGCATCCGGAATCTTACGGCCCCTCGCTTCCATACTGTATAATGCAATGACCAAAAAAAAAAAAAAAAAAAAAAAAAAAAGAGGAAAATGTAAGCCCAAAATTCCCAACTTTGAAGATACACGTGAAATACATAAATAATAGGAAGCGGAATATAGTACATGAGTAGTATGAAAAAAGCTCCTCGGTAGCAGAAAATGAAAATTAAAAATAAATAAATAAATCTGTGGTCCAGGAAAGATTTTAATTTTTTAGTTTCACACATTAGAATTAATATTAATTAAATAGAAAAAAGGTTTACTTACCATCCATGTGACAATTTAAAGCAGACTCTCCCATGCTTGCTACGTTGATTTCAATTTTACACCAGAACACATAGTCTTGTGATTATTTTCACTACGTATAAGCCATTCAGCATACTCCTCATTCAAAAACCAATATGCGTTAAAAACACACTTACCTATTTTTGAAGTTTATCTATACTTCAGCATTGACTGCAAATATATTACTATAAATGTTCATACATATACAACCAATAAATAGCACAATAGAATCTTGACAAAAATGCAAATGTCTGTAATTTATGGGTGGGAGGAAAAGAACATAGAATGTACCACAATTTTCTACCCCTTTCACAATTCTTTGACCAACAGAACAAACTGCACCCATCTTTACTTGTGGGAAACAAATGGAGGGGAGATAAACTATTTCCGGGAGCATGATTCACTATCTGCCCCCCCCCCCAAATAAGAAAGTTGTTTATTTAGTTTCGGCTTTGATACAGGGGAATGTGCGTAAAAAGAGCACTAAAACAAACAAACAAAAAAAAAATAAGTGCTATAGAGAAAAAGTAAGCCCCCATAAGGGCTTCTACAATTTATTTTCAAATATAAGGACTTAAAGCACTTGTAAGGACCGCTATACACCCTGCTACGAGGCGTATTCGGAAACTAAGTACCGCTTTGAAAAAAAAATAGTAAAACAATTTTTTCGAATCCAATTTTATTTTTACATGAAAATACATGTCTTAAACTATTTTTCAACATAGTTTCCGCCAATGATCAAACACTTGTCATAGCGGGTGACCAGTTTTTGTATACCATCGTCAAAGAAACTTCCCGCCAGTTTCGATAACCACGACTCCACAGCATTTTTCGTGTCATCGTCAGATCCAAAGCACTTGCCACCAAGCTCGCGCTTCATGTGCAGGAACAAGTGATAGTTGGACGGCTGTACGGCCAAGTCCGGCGGGGGATCGAACTGCTCCCAATGAAACTGTCGAATTAACGATTGAGTGACACCAGCAGTATGGGGCCGAGCATTGTCATGGAGCAACACAATTCCTTTACTGAGCATTCCTCTTCGTTTGTTTTGAATGGCACACCTTAGTTTTGTTAAAGTCTCACAATATCGTGCCGCATTAATGGTTTCACCTCTGGGAAGAAATTCAGTAAGCAAAACGTCCTTCCTATCCCAGAAGACAGTGCACATGATTTTTTGTGATGACATTGTCACTTTGAAGTTTTGTTTTTTCAGAGAATGAGTGTGTCTCCACTCCATTGATTGTTGCTTCGATTCTGGTGTGAAATGACACACCCGTTTCATCACCTGTCCCAATTTGGTTTAAAAAGTTTTCTCCCTCATCACTGTACCGCGTGAGAAATGTCAGGGCACTACCAAGTTGCTTTGTTTTCTGAACATCAGTGAGCATTTTTGGAACCCATCGGGAACACAGTTTGTGATAATTCAAGCGGTCAGACACAATTTCGAACAAAACAGTACGTGAAATTAGTGGAAATGCCTCTGAAAGAGTTGTCATTATGAAGCGTCTGTTCTCATGAATTGCTTCATCAACTTTCCTTACCAAATCATCAGTGACAACAGAAGGGTGACCACTCCGAGCCTCGGCGTGGACATTTGTTCGACCTGCATTAAACATTCTTACCCACTTTCTCACCATTCCATCACTTATCGCGTATTCACCGTAAACTTCTGTCACTTGACGATAAATTTCGGCCGGTTTAACATTCCTCGCATTCAAAAATTTAATCACGGCACGAATCTCACAGTCAGCGGGAGAACTAATTGTCTTAAACATTTTGAATGTGCACAGCAAACTGAAAACACAACATAGAGCAAACAAAATGGTGACAATTGAAAGTCAGTGAACAAGAAAGACTAGTGCGCATGCGCGGGACGCCTACCACAGCGCTAGAATGAAATGGTACTTAGTTTCCGAATACACTACGTATATTACTTAGTACAAGCAGAAAGTGGCAAAAACTTGCCTAGGAATATTTGTATTTCTAGGCAAGGTGGTATCTGATTCAAGTTAAAATGTTACACCCGTACAACATATGCACAAAATGCAACGCAAATGAACGCATTATGAATGACCTAACACATATTCGAAAAGAAAGAAATTATTATAATAATTTTTAACACTAATGATCATACTCACTTTAATGCTTCAACAGGGAGTTTATTTCCTGACACATTTAACTGTTTCAAAGCAACAGTGCTTGAAAAAAATGCTTTAAATGAAGGTGGAACATTCACTTCTTTTGACTTTTTGGCAGAGAACTGATTCCTGGACAAGTTTAAAACAGCTAATTTTTGTGTACAACCACGAAGTAAAGCACCAAAAACCTGAAACAATGGTAACATTGAAAATACTCAAATTTATTAGCTTTAAATCAAACAATAAAACTTCATTTTATAGCACCTTTTTTTCTGAAGATCACTCAATTTTAAAATTATGTAGGTAAATCCTCCCCTAATGGAAAAAAAAAAAAAAGTTACAAGCATCAGCATTTGAAAAGCAATTTTTGTGAAGAGAATACTTTATCCCAAGAGTGTAAGCACATGGCTAGTTGTCTAGCAGCGGTTCCACAGGTAGGCAGAGTAAGTTTGCAAATGCATCACAGTGATTGAAATGGCAAGATGTTTAGAAAAGTGGTCTCCATGGAGGTACAAACTGTGATTCGTTGTCCTGATCAAGTGTCTGGAGTGTGGCCAAACCATTACTGCCAATCATTATTGTGCTGTTTAGACAAGGTTACGTGAAGCCATCTGATGCAAGCATCCTGGCATGTTGAATGATGATGTCATCCTCCTGCATGGCAATGTCCAGCCTCCATACCACTCACCAAACTCAAGAATTGCTGCAAAAGTTTAAGTGGGAAGTCTGGAAACACCCCTTCCCCACATAGCCCAGGTTCATCACCGAGTGATTATTTTCTTTTTCCAAAACTGAACAAACATTTATCTAGAATGAGGTTCTCTCGAGACAGTGATATGAAAACAGCCATTGAAAACTGGTTCAGTGGGCAGGAACACGAATTCTACAAAGCTGGTCCTGCAGTCAGATTAATGCCTAAATAGATTTGGTGATTATGTAGAAAAATGATAGGCAAGTATTGTCGCGAACGACGCATGCTCCACTTTTGGGGAACAGATCAAGCCTCCAGACCGACGAGAATAGGAAGGAAAGTTTCTGAAGTTTATTTTTGAGAAGTGCCAACGATGAGTGTACGTGTATAGAACAATGACATTAAGTAGGTTAGAGGTGTTTTTTGTTGTTGTAATGATTGAAGTATTGTTACTGTTTTGTGTGAAGTGTAAAAATATAGTGATTCATGCAAAATGGTGTCAATTTTAGATGAGTTTGAAAATCTCTCTAAGCGGTGGACCAGAATCGAAGAACAAGGATCATAAAGGAAAGCAACTTCTCCTCATTTGCTTATCCAGAATTTTGAATGATCTGTTTTTTACTGAAAAATTTAAATAACTGGCGACCGAACAGGGACCGCCGAAGTAGACTATACTGAAGTGAAAGATTAGGATTGTTTGAAAAATATCTCCTTTTGATTTGAAATTTAAATGAAAGTTTATTTAAGATTTGAGAATACTGATTTGTAATTTGAAACATTTTTTCTAAGAACAGAAAGTTTTCAATATTATTTTCTATTTTCTATTGAAATATTTTCTATCTGAAATATTTATACATATCTACTAAAATAGAAGAATTAAAGCAAAGGCGAACTGTAGTCAGGAGTATGACAACAAAGTTGATAAATGATTATAAAGAATACCTCCAAGAGCCAGAAGACGATTTGTGTATTCTTAATGAGAATCTTGATTTATTAGACTCAAAATATAACAGCCTAAAAGAATTAGATAAACAAATACAAGAATTAATTGAGGCTACTGAATAAAAATTGCAATTTAAAACTTGTGAAGTTTATTCCGAGAAAATAATTTCCATGAAATCGAAATGTGTTATGTAAAAAGAGAAAACGAAACCTGAACCATTTATGTTAAAAGAGAAAGGGAAACCTGAAATTCCTGTTTCGAGTACAATTGGTAATATTGTGGATGATATGTCAAATATTTCAGTTTCTCATTCAAAAATTGTCAAAATTATTGATCAATAAATTTAATAGCGATCCTGTTAATTTTGGAACCAGTTCGATAACATGATACATCAAAATGGTGATTTAACATATGCAGACAAATTTTATTTTATTTTATCAGGTGCTGTTTGTAATGCTGTTAGTGGTTTTGCATTATCGAATGAAAATTACTTTGCTGCAATCGAGTTGCTTAAAACATGTTTTGGCAAAACAGATTTTATTATAAATGCACATATGGGAAAACTGTTAAATTTAGAACCTGTTAGGAATGCTAGCAACATATTTGCATTATGTAAGTTTCATGATGATATCGCAATACAAATAAGAAGTTTGAAATCACTTAATGTAACATCAGGCATGTTATTGACGCCAGTTTTATTTAGGCCGAATGAATTGAATCTCGATTTTCCAAGAAAAAGGAAATCTAAAGATAATTTCGATGTAAACAAATTATTAAAGTTCTTAAAAACGGAAATTGAATGCCACGAACCATGCCACAAATTCAAGATAAAATAATCGAGCCCTTTTCCTAAAGAAAACAGAATGAATAAAATTTCTATGCCAACAGCTATTGTATTAAGGATTTCAATCAACAGCTGCATATTTTGCGAGGATTCAGAGAAAGAAAAACCTACTTCCGATACTTGCCCAAAGTCTGTAGTAGACAGAAAGGCACCACTTCGAAAACTCAGAATCTGTTATTTATGCCTTAAAAGGGGTAGCCATTTGGCGAAAAATTGCTTTTTGAAGGTAAAGTGTGATTCATGTGGTTGGGAACACAACAGTTTAATCTGTGACAGAAATAGTTAAGATGAGAAAAAGTCAAATAAGAAGGATTTCAATTTAACGAACAAAACATGTTTAGAGAAAGTTTTATTACAAACTTTAGTAGTAAAAAAGCATAGAAATGGTCCAGAAAAATACTGCCGGTGTTTAATTGATTCTGGGAGTCAATGAAGCTATGTACCTAAATTTTTAGCTAATGCTTTGCAGTACAAATGTATTAACGAAAGCAGTGTGATTCACAGACTGTTCGGAGGAACCGAAGTGGTTGAAACTCATCAGTTCATTGTACGCTTAAGTATTAAAAATGATTATCAGTGCAACTTTAAAAGCTTTTGATCAAGCGAAAATTTGTTCTGATATTCCACAATTGAACATCAAGCTTTATTTAAATGAATTAAAAACCCATAATATATTTTTAATGATGTTGAAGGTATGCATAAAAATTTGTAATTCGAACATTCCCCTTCTGAAATTCATATCCTCATAGGCGCGGAGATAGGGGGAAAATTGTTTACAGGGAAAATAAAGAAGTTAGAATGTGGATTAGTTTGCATTGAAACTTATTTAGGCTGGAGTATCATGGGGAAAATTCCTGCAGAAATGGAAAATAAACATGATTGTTCTTACATTTTCTATGTTAGTATCAGATAGTAAAATTTCTGATTTACAGAAACTTGATACTCTTGGGATATTAGATGCTGCAGTAAGACAAACTAAAAGGAAATTAGAAAAATAAACAATTACACATTTTCTTGCTAATGTGAAAAGAGATGAAGAGGGAAGGTTTCAAGTTTGTTTACCTTGAATTGAAAATTATTCCCCACTTCCAAACTATCGGGAAATAGCAGAAAAGAGATTAAAGAGCACAGTGAAGAATTTAAAGGATGGGGGATTTTTAGAAGATTATGAGGGAATTTTTAAATCTTGGGAAGATAGAAAATAACAGAGATTGTTCCTGAGGAAGAAGTTAATAACTCCTCCCATTATTTACCCCACCATGCTCTTATTCGAATGAATTCCACAATGCGAAAATAAGACCGTTTTTCGATGCATCCGTAAGAACTAAAGGATCACCTTCCATAAATGACTGTTTGGAAAAGGGTCCAAATCTGATCGACACTGTTCCAGCTATAATAAATAGATTTCGACTGGAAAACATTGGTGCTGATATTAAGAAGACTTTTCTGCAGATAGGACTTAGTCCTGAAGACAGAGATTATTTAAGATTTTTATGGTGGGAACAGGGAAATTCTGAGCGTTTGAAAATATACAGGCATAGAAGAGTGGTCTTCGGAATAACCAGCAGTCCATTTCTCTTAAATGCAACAATAACAAAATTACTGAATGAAGTACCAGAAAATTATCGAACAAATGCTAATAAATTAGTAGAATCCTGGTACGTTGATAATTTAGTTACAAGTGTGAATGATAAATCAGAATTAAAGAAATTAAAAAATGATGCCACTGATATTTTGGCAAGTGCTAAATTTGAATTACAAGAGTGGGCGTATAACTATCTGCAAAATTAAAGGGATGCCTTTGTTGTCAAACCCATTTTAGAACAGTTGGTGCTTGATATATTAAATGATAATAAGTTTTTAGATGAACCTTACGAAGCTAAAACGGTCAACATTTTGGGACTTCTTTGGGATTTGAATGATGACATATTAAGTTGTGATATTAAGGGATTAAATGAATCTAAAAATAAACCTGTTACTAAAAGAACAATTTTGTCTGAAATTCATAAAATTTATGATCCTATTGGATTCACTTACCCTATAATTTTAATTCCTAAAATTCTGTTACAAAACTGCTGGCAATTAAAAGTAACTTGGGATGAAGGTCTTCCTGAAGAAATACATAGGAAATACATGAAATGGAAAAATGATGATAATCGTTTAATAGAAATAAAAATTCCCTGACAGATGATGCTTAATACTGATTCTGGATTGAAATTATTCTTTCATATATTTTGTGATGCATCTCGAATGGCATATGCCACCTGCATTTACTTAAGAAATGAAAATGAAACTGAAGTTTCTTGTCATTTAGTTCAAGCATGACCTAGAGTTGCTCATCTAAAACACACATCAATTTGTAGACTAGAATTATTACCTTGTGTTATTGGTGTAAGATAAATGAAATCTATAAAACAAGCTTTAAAGGAAGAAAATATACCGACATTTTATTGGACAGATTCAGAATCCTGTGGGCATTCCATCAAGAGGATATTCTGTTGAAACTATTAAAGCCAAAAGATGGTATGAAGGTCCAGCATGGTTGAAGTTGAATCTAGACTGTTGACCTACTTGTGATATTTCTCCTGACAAAGATATGACTGATCGAGAAAGAAGAAAAACAGTTGTATCCTTGTTAACAAATGTAGATGAAGAATTTTCGCATTTCTCACAAATTTCTTCGTTTGAGAAAATAATTAGAGTTACAGCCTGGATAAAAAGGTATATTGACAACTGCAGAGATAAAAATAGAACAACATAAAAAAAACTTAGGAATCGAAGAATTGAATGCAGAAGTAGCTTGTTTGGAAAATTGTACAAAGGGTCTCCTTTAAAACAAAAAGGGATAAACGCTTACGACATTTAAAACTATTTGTTGATTCATCTGGTCTTTTAAGAGTAAAGTCAAGACTATTTAATGAGACAAGACTTCGAAAATTTTAGAACACCTGCAATCCTACCTCCTAAACATCCAGTTGTCTCTAAACTGATTATGGAAAAACATAACAAATGCACTGTGGAACTCAGACTTTAATGGCAATGCTATGTAAAAATTTCTGGATTTTGAAAAGTCGTAAAACTTTTCGTAAAGTGTTGAAAACTGCACTAAATGTAGAAGATTCGATTTGAGGCCCACCACAATCTGCACCTTTGCCAAAAGACCATGTTAAAGATTCTTCTGTTTTTGAAGTGACCGGTATCGACTTAGCTGGCCCTTTATTTTTAAAAAATCATTCAAAAACATGGATAGTTTTATTTATATGTGCCATATACAGGGCAATTCATCTTGAACTTTTAACGTCTTTGTCAACACATAACATTTTATTGGTTTTCCGGCGTTTTATAGGTCGCCGAGGAAGACCTGAAATTATCTACACTGATAACAGTAGTAATTTTATTGGTACAAATTCACTCTTAAAAATGATTGACTGGGATAAAATTATTAAGAAATCATACTATCAACCAAATTAAATAGAATTTCATCCCACCAGCTTCTCTCTGATAGGGTGGATTTTGGGAAAGAATGATTGGCCGGATGAAGAAAATTCTCAGATAAGTTTTAGGTAATGCCTCACTGAAATATGAAAAACTTTCTACAATCCTCTATGATTGCGAAAATATCTTAAATTGCAGACCATTAATTTATATCTACGAGGACTTGGAACTGGAACCTCTGACACCTGCAATGTTTTTTCGTGACCTAAAAGAAAGTGGTGTTCCAGATCTAGACATTATTGATGAAAAATACGTACAAAAAAGGAATGCATACCAGATGAAGGTTAGAGAAGAGCTAAGGAAACGGTTCAGAACCAAATACTTAGGATAACTAAAAAACCTACTTTAAAAATGGAGAAATATGTTAAACTATCGGTTGGAGACATTGTGTTAATAGAAATACCTGAGAAAAGAATCAAGTGGCCTCTAGGAAAAATTATAACCCTAATCCCAGAAAATGATGGTATAGTTCGTTTAGTAAATTTACACACCAAAAGTGGCGAAATCCTTCGACCCATGCAACAAATTTATCCGTTGGAAGTCCATTTACAAACGGATAACCTACGAGACTGTTTGAGAATGAAGCATTCTGATCAAAAAATTTGTCATAAGCCTACAATTTCTATTGGATCTACAGATTTTTGTGCCACTGACAAAGATCAGTCAGATGAACTCAATCACGATTCTCTCAAAACAACTAGATGTAGACGAGCGATTTGAACCCCCCCCCCTGAACGATTAGACCTCACGAACATTCAACCAGACTATGGCTGAGTTTTAACTTGGTGAAATTCATCGGGGGAGCATGTTGTGAATGACGAATGCTCTGCTTTTGGGGGATGGATCAATCCTCCAGACCAACAAGAATAGGAAGGAAAGTTTCTGAAGTTTACTTTTGAGAACTGGCAATGATGAGTGTATGTGTATAGAACAATGACGCTAAGTACGTTAGAAGTGTTTTTTCTTGTTGTAATGATTGAGATATTGTTACTGTTTTGTATGGAGTGTCAAAAATAAAGTGATTCGTGGAAAACAGTGTCAATTTTAGATGAATCTGAAATATAGTTTCCCTCAGCAGCGGACCAGAATCAAAGAACGAGAATCATAAAGGCAAGCAACTTCTCCTCACTTGCTTATCCAGAATTTTGAAGGACCTGTTTTTTTTTGTTGAAAAAATAAAAAGTATGCCTCTTAATTTCCTTTTGTATTTTCTGTCTATTGTTAATAAATAATCTTTTATTACTCTTGTAACTTTTTTTTTATCTACCCTCATATGATGGTTAATTAACACATTAACTATGAGACACATTAACACTATGAGATATTTTTGTCTCATCCTAGTTTTAAGCCTTGTGAAGCAGACACAACTCACGTGTCATTCATTACACCATAGGTTCCTCAAGGTGTGCAGGCACCTAATGCTACACTGTTCCGTAATGTACATTTTATCTAAAGAGTGGTAGCATGGATAAAACTATGCATATGGTTCATGCAGGAACCATCTTCAGGTTTACCGACTGATTGATGTCATTTTGAAATCAATGCTGGCATGAATCAAACAAACAGAAATTTAGAAACTAATTAATATACCTTCTGTTTGTTCCAATTTAACAATTTTATTATATCTGATGTACCCCCCCCCAAAAAAAACCATTTATTTATTATTTTTTAATGAATAGTGCCTGTATTTCCTCAATTACTTCTTACTTTGCCAAAGCTTTTATTTCATTTTTTCATTATGTGTGTTTTACAAAAAAGCATTCCAGCATTGATTTCAAAATACATTGGCAACATTTTCATGCTCTCTGCTTACCACCATTTTATGGAACATACACATCCTAGTCTTCCCATGTAATTTAATACTCGCATACGATTCACACATATAAAACCACATAACAATTTTTTACCAAATCACAAAGAAATAATTTGCTTTCAATGTTTGTATTCTATTTTCATAATAAAACATTGTGGTTCCAAGGAAAACATACCCCCCCAGCAGGCATGTTAAATGGCAGTATGAAAGCTAAATTGTTGCATTCAAATTCATTATTTAATTTATGTCGTGCAATAATTTAAACAGAAATACTGAATACATAAAAAAAAATCAGATAAAACCAAGCTCAGTGTTTTAAATGAAAATAAAAATTGGGTTAAAAAAGAAAAAGGGAAAGAAAGTAACAAACTATTACATAAATAACTATTTTTTTATTGTTAATTTCTATTAAACCAAACTTTTTTTTTTTCTGTGATGGCAATAATTTGATATCATGAACATCTCATTTACACAGTTTTGCTTACTTTACAGAGGTTATTTAAATTTCATAAAAGCCATACTGCAATAGCATGCATTAATTACATAATTTTAAAAATTAATTACATAATTTTTTATTTTGGTCCACCAAAAAGTAAAATATTTTATTTAAAATTTCTGTACTTAATAATAAAAATAGTCTTAAGAGTGAATCAAAATATAAATTAACCAGACAAGGCACACATTTTGTTTCTAAGGTTCTGTTTTTACTTCAGTATTTTATCTATATTTTTCTGTGGAAGGTCAAGTTTCCAGAGAGTTTTGTGCATTAGACATAAATAAATGAATAATAAGAAAAAGATAAAGCATATTTATTTCAATTATGTTACAGCAGCTTTTATAGCTGAAACATCAGATGCACAGCTTTTCAATGGCAGAAAATTTTAATCAATATGTATTTCCATAAATTATCTGATGTTTCTCTGAAAATTTATGAAATAAATTTACTTATTAAAATTAAAAAATGAAAAGTACATTCACAATATTAATTTTCCTATGACAAACTAATTATCAAAAATGGAATATAGTCAAATATTGCAAACAAATCTTGTATACATACTAATTTATATATATAATCATTCCATTTTGTTTCTTTGTGGATTAAAATATACAAAATACATATAAATAAAAAAATAATTTACTCACTGTGTCTAAAGCACATTCGGTACCTGATAAATCTAGATGTGTCAATGCATTAGGCTGAGCCAAAAAATTATATAAATTCTGAAAGATTAAAGAAACAACCTATTACTTTTCTATGATATAATACACAATATATACAAGTAAGATACAAACCTTTTGAAAAGGCAGAAATGCATAGTTTAATACATTCACTTTATAAAATATTTATTAACTGAATAAAGTTCAAGATAATTACAAAAACATTTTAAAGATGGCATACTATAAAAATACTGCATTAATTAAAAAATTGACAGTTACAGATACATTAAAATAAATCAACAGAAAAAATAATGAAACCATTTACATTGACATCTTCTTTGAAGACATTATCACTAAGACTGAGGAATGTGAGTGTAGATGGCATTGCCCGATTTAAGGACAGAGCATGAGCTAAAGTATTGATGCCTTTGGCAGTGAGCCCAGTTCGACTTAAATTTAAGTGAATAAGCCCTTTTTGAAGGCGGCCTACTGTTCCACCAAGCTGACCAGCACCTAAATGAAAATTATTAGATGATCACATAAGCAGAATGCAGTGCAAAATTAAACCTTGCATCAACATAAATTACATTCTATCAAAAAACAATCTACATATATCTATTAGATACTGTTCTGTTATCATGATCAGATTCAGAAATGCATAAATATATGCATATGTGTATGTATGTGCATATATGTGTACACTTATATACATGCATACATGAACACAAAACATCTATGAATCTATACATACATACATTTCTGGATCCAGTCCAAACAGTACTGTCTATTAAGAGCAGTTCCATGTAATTTTAATTTTTTAACAACTTGACTGAATATAAATGATAAATGTTTGTCAAAAATTTAATAATAAAATAGAAAGCATACAATAGGAGTCAATGAAAAGTTTACTTAATAAATTACGTAGCAAAACAATTTTAACCACGACTATATGATTATTCACAATGAAGTGGCCACCTTGATCAATCACCAAAATCAGAAGATTTGTCAGCAGAATTGGCAAACATAACTGGCAGATTTTTAACAAGCAACATGTTTAGTTTAAAAAACTGTTTTGATTACGAAGTTGACTGCATGATACTCATTTAGTATTTTTCCTCTACTAAAATGTTTAACATTTTTAATTTTTAATCTTTAATGAGTTGGAAAAGAAGCACTAGCATGCATTCAACCTATTATGGTAATTTCATGGGTTAATTCGTAACAATTTTCATGGGTTTGAATCCCATTTCTGACATCATAAATTTTTGCATGCATATGGACTTTATAACAGATTGAATGCACACAGACTAACAAGAGCTTAATAATATTTATTTTACAAAAAGAAGCATTTCACAGTTCTGAAACTTTTCACAAAAATACTCCCACACCTCTTCTCAGTATCACAGAGCATAATCAGTAGTTGCACTACAAACTACTAAAAATGTTGAACTACTAAAAACACTACACAATGCAAAGTACATCTAAAAGGGGAAGCTGTCACGGACACCTCAATACTCCGAAGTCGCTCTGAACTAACAAATGAGTGCAGATGCTCTCTCTGGTTTTAAACAGTTTCCGCCCATCCGCTGAGATGTCTATACCTTCCATTTATCAAAATTATAGGATGGCATATGCAGTTAAATTTACATTTAAGGCTGGATATGGTTGCAGTTACACATAGGGATCAATTAATGTTATTTAGTTACAATACCCAGTTTAGTTATACAAGAATTAGACCAAAATGTCGGCAAACGATTGCCATGTTTAGGATTTTGGTGATAAAAATTAGTCGCCAAAACCACTACCAGCTTGATGATACCACGCCAATTTATCGAGACACTCATTTACCTCAATGTTAAATATGCTTGCCTCTGTAATCTTATTTTTATGGCAGTTCTCTCAAGCATTTCATATTACATTATACATACTACAATTTCACATATAATTTCACTAAAATTATTTATATGTATATATACAAAATTCATAGCAATATTTTTATAACATGCAACATATTTGATTTTAACATTTTGATTACTTTATCATTCCTTCATTATTTTTTCCCCCACAAAATGCTGATCATGTTTAAGTTTCCATCAAGTGGAAAATATGCAACAATTCCTTCATGATATTGTTCATTCTTTTACATTTGTTTCCATCTAAATTATCAATTTTCCATCAACTGAAGGAAAAGCAGAGGTTTTGCCTTCAAGAGCACGGAATTTTGTACGTTGTGTGAAAGTGAAAAAAATGGCCACCAGTTTACTGGAAGGTAAAGTACTTAACAATAAAGTATACAAATGAAAAACAGCAGCAGGAAAAAAAGTCTTAAGGCTGATAATTTGTTTCATAGTTTCAGGACTCCTTTTCTTTATAATTTACCTTATATACTGAAGAACTATCTTCCCTCAATGAAGTAATGCACTAAAGATAGGTGTTGCATATAATTTATACTTCTGTCATGTACTAATATCACACAGTAGGCAGGAAAAGCATGATGTCAAATAGTATTTGAATTACTAATGAAAATTTCAATTACCTCTCCCTTTCTTATTATTCAAAAGCAGTACCAACAGATTTAGTAAATTAAGATTTAAGTTGAACCACTTAGAGATGATATAAATGCTTTCATGCAAGATCAACCATGAAAAATAATGAATCACAACTAGGTATTTGATGAAAACAGTGCAAAAGCAATACACAGATAACACATCCATGATTATAAAACTGCTACTGAAAAGATCTTGTTGCATATAAATGTGACTTAGAGTTAGTAATAATTCCTTTAACGTTATACTTAGTAGGCTTTCTGAATAATGAATCATTCTTTAATTCAAAAAACAGTTAGAGAAAATTACACATATTAAATGAACCAAAAAAATCTACATTGCATGCATACCTTGAGTTATTTTGGCAATAATTCCACACAAGCTATTGACTCCTATTGAAATATTAAAATACATTAATGCAATAGTGTTTATAGAAATGGAAATCAAATTTAAGTAAATGCATAATAAATATTAACATGCAGTTAGTAAAATGATTAGGCACATAAAGCATTAAAAAAGCCAAACTCTAGCAAATTAAGTGAAATTCACAAATAACTATAGACATACAATTATGTATGCAACAAACAAGAATTTCCTACAGAAAGTTTTATACAATTCCATGATCAAAAACTGAATATGAGAAAAAAAAAATCTGGTGTGTACACCACATAACTTCCTTGTACAGAATATTAAATTACATACAATTTTCCTGCATTTATTTAAACATACTGAATTAACAGTTAACGAATTTTGAATTAAATCTACTTTATCAAAAGCACATAAACCAGAATAGAATAAATGCACTCTTTGAAGTTCACTATACTTATTTACCATAGCTACACTTTGGCGCTAGGTTCATTTAACAGTGTTACATCTCATTCATTTTATAACTGAGAGTGAGCAAAAATTATAGCACTTGAAGAACTACTGCAAGTTCTATTCAAATACTATATTAAATCTAAAACAATGTATAAAAGAAATTAAACAAATAAAAAAGAAACAGTTTTTCACAGATGATTCCGCACCGCTTACCTAATGCACGTGCGCTACTAATTAATACAGTTCCCACTTCACGGTAAGGCAAAAATACATAAAAATTCAACATATTTTCATTAAAAATTGAAAGGTATCGAAAAACATAAAACACTAAGTAGAGTTCAAACAATTAAAATTACAGTTTACCAAAAACCAGTTACAGTTAATTAAACCAGTTACAGTTAATTAGTTAAAAACCAGTTACAGTTTACCAAAAACCAGTTACTGTAATTAAAATTACAGTGTACCAAAAACCATAACCTAAATGATAATTTCAAAATGAATCAAGCATAATTTAATTCACTCGTAAAAAATAAATAATAAAAGAAGAAGTTACTTTGCTGTTGCGAAGCTTAGTTTCTCTAGATTGGCAACAAATCCACTATTCTGCTAAGCTTCAAATGTAAACAAATATGTCCACTATCATAACCAAAAATTAGGGTTAGCTGCACTTAAAAAACTTTTAAATTGTTGATAATCCCACAATTATTGCATGCAGGTTAAAAGGGAATAAAAATCTTAACCGAAAGATAAGAACAACATAATTCAATCATTTTTAAAGCAAAAAATGTACAATTTACAAACTTATAAGAATAAAGAAATTGAGCTCACTGAGCCAAGTAACAGAGTGGATATATATACACATAATATTTATATACCTTTCGCTAGTTGCAACCAAAATGTGAGGTGCACATCCATATGTTACAGCAGCCCTATATACAAAATTTCAACCTTCTGATGCTACTCGTTTGAGTTATGTGAAATACATACATACATATGTATGTACGTACATTGTTAAATTGCATTCGACAGCAGTCAAAATTGATATTTTTGTTGAAAAATGGTACCCGAAATTTTTCACGATTACAAGACTTCCTTTTTACATCGTACAAGGAAGTAAAAATACCTTGAAACAAATATTAAATCTTGGAAATATTCATTATGTAAGGTTTCAGTTAAACTAGCAAAGTTTTATTTTAACTTTTTTCTATCCCTTCTCATTTCAACTTCCCGTTAGAATAAGTGCGTGTGTCAGCTTTATGCTAATTTGAAGTGGAGCCAGGTAGAAACCTTTCAGTGTGAGAGAGCTTTTAGTCGCGGACCACTGTTACTCTATTCAACGTTCGCCTGACCAGCTAATATTTAAATTCTAAGCCGTAGCGCTGTTATGTGATTGCTTATTGAAATAATTCTAAGTGCGTCAATATTAGTTAAATCTTGCTATGCACCATTTAGTTTAGAGGCCAACCTCGGGTTCATAGCTCTGTGAGCAACGACGATTTACTTTGTAATTAGCTTTAGTTTAAATTACTTTGTTCATTTTAGACCCAAGCGCGGTCTTTACTTTCTGTATCCCTCCCAAGTTAGGAAGTGGTGTAAATAACTGTGATCTAATAAAAGAGGATTTTAAATCCCTTTAAAGTGCAGTTCTTCTACCACTTATTCACAGTATTCTACCACAGAACATAGCTGCATTCAGCTCCCTGTTCAAGATCAGGATTGTGTAAAGTGTTTCACGAAGATGTTTGCCAAGAATATGCACCGAACACTCAGTCCTGACAATTATAAGTGTTGTATTTGCAGTCCTCAATGCAAAATAAATTCAACTAATTGCATCATTAACTTCCAATCAGAATTCTGGGTACTTTTTTTGTCTTCTACATGTAGATTTAATGTTATTTTATCTGGTTATAGCAAACTTCCAAACATATAAAAATCGAATATAACCAACTTAACATAATATCTTGAACTGAAAGTTTTTTCTACTGTTACATGCATACAAGTTTGTAATGGATTGAATACACACAGTACTGATGACAGCTTGATTAAATTAATTTTCTTTCTCATAAAGGAAGGGGGGGGGGAACAAGAGAACACTTTACAGTAGTTCCAGAACTCTTCACAATAAAATATTTGTATAGCTCTTCTCAGTATGACAGAGCACAATTGGCAGTTCCCATTTCAAACTACTAAGAATGGTAAACACAAGGCAATACACAAAGTCTCAAACATGTAAACTCACACAGTAATTTCTCACAATACTCTGATCTAAACTGAAAACTTATACTCTCTTTGGTCTTATATAGTTTTCCCCCATCTGCCTAGAAATTTCCAGAACCTTCTATATCTTAAAATGATACATGATCAATTACAGTTATAGTCACACAAGGATCGGACCAAAATGTCATCAAATAGTTGCCAAATTTGGTGACTTTTAACAATTTCTTAATGAATTTGGTTACAAAAATTAGTTGGCAAAACCAATGCCAGCTTTCCATCAAGCTGGTTACTGAGATAAATGGCTATGTTGCCGTTTTGATGAGATAGCGATTTACTTCAATGTTAAATGGATTTACTCCTATAACCTTATTATTTTGGCAAAGCTTCATGGCCTGAGGCCATTCATGTTACATTATACAAGAGCTACAACAATTTATGTATAATTTCAGAAAAATTATAACAACATTTTTCAAATTTTTTTCAGAATTTCAGTAGTTTTCAACTGGAAAATTATGCCTTAAATTTATCCTGCTTAGAATATTAGAATAAGGAAAAGGATCTTCAGGTTACTGTTATTTTATTTTCATACTATCTTTCTCTATGTTCTAAACATAAGCTGTGCAAAACAGATGTACAGCACTGAAATCTGGAAAATTAGGACACACTAATAAATACATCTTGGGAGATCCTACTAGTTCTTTGATTGAGTTGTCAGACAGCATTCTATTCAAGGCTGAAGCTTATTTATTCATAATAATAAAAGCGTATTTTAGACAAAAATTCATAATTGGAGGGCTCAATTTAAACAAGACATTTTATGCAAAGAATTTTTTTTATATAAATTATTAGTATATGGTGAAACTGAAAAACAAACAGACAAAAAAAAAAAAATATTAATTGCAGATAACTGAAATTAATATTTAATATTTCTTTTTTAACTGAATGTATTATTAACACCTTTTAGGAGATGTGATAATGCTCATCAATTTCTCAGTGTAATTCATGGATCAATTTTACTCTATTTTGTGAGATGAAACATTTTTTTCCATTATCAGATAAGATATAGCAAACCAAATTTTCAGTCTCTTGAAGTTCATTTGGAACGATTATAGATACTATTACAGACAAGATTCGCACTTTCTAACCCCTAAAGGCACTAGAAATTTATTCATGAGATGATTTGTTTGATATTTTAAAACATTTTTACAAATATACTTACATAAGTGGAATATAACTGAAACTTGTAACTGTCACTCTATATGGCTAAGAATCATAAGCCAAAAAATTAGGTATTCTTACATTTTAATCTGTATGCACCAAAATATCAGCAAAAATAACACCTGACTAATTTCTCGAAACATTCAGCAAACATCAAGGAAAATTCCTCTCGAAATTCTTCAAGAAAGGTTCACTATCAACTATTATATCAACTAAAATAAGCATATATCTGCTTAGCACCATTCTTTTTTTTTTTTTTTGGAATCCTTTCTCCTTGAAAAATTCTCAGAATAACATTTGTCCATTTTGTGTTAATTTTGAAAGCATTTTGCATCATGTGTTCACTAGATTTGCAGAGAAATGAAGCAGAAACATTACATGATTTCCAAGTACATGGTCGTTTACCAAAAATCACAGATGTTCCAATTCTCACATAATGAAACTGTACATGACAGAAGAAGTATGATGGGATAACAACAGATATTAAAATTTTGAAATATGATGTGTATAAATAAAGTAATGAGACTAGAAGCAGTGTTAAATCTGGCAACACTGTAGACTTTCCTTTTAGAACGAAAGGTGAAGGAATATTTGATGTAAAGCCAGTAAGAGTTTGAACTGTGTAGAGTCAGTTATTTGTACGGTTTCTTTTCATAAAATGTTTTACCCCCCCCCAGAGCATTCTGAAATTGAGTGACATCAATTAGAAGCACATTGTGCTATCAGATTTTGCTTCTGATTTGAGCACTGTATTAACAGAAATTTTCAAAAACCTTTTGCAGGACTATGGAGACTATGTTTTGCTGATGACACTGGTTTCCAGATGGTTTAAGGCAGTTTCAGAAAGAAGAGAACTGACTGAAGATGAAGCTCTCAGAGCAAGACTTGCAACTGCAAGAAGTTCTGCCCGAATCCAGGATCTTGTACATTCTGATAGTTGTTTGACAGTCAGAATGATCGGAGAAATGTTAAATTTGAATCACACCACCATTCAATAGATTATGACAAATGAACTAGGGATATTGAAAATTATCATCATTTTCTGGAATGTGTCACAACTAGTCTTCACCGTATGAGTAAAACGCAAAAACACAGCGCCAGAGCCAGGAATGGCAAACTTCAAACTCCCGAAGACTGAAAAAAGTAAGAGTGAGCAAGTTGAAGATCAAAAGCAAGCAGATTTGCTTTTTTGATGGCCAAGGAATTGTCCATAAAAAGTTTGTGCCTCCATGCTATACAGTGAACTGATACTTTTACTGAAATGTTCATGAAACACTTCGGAAAAGTGTTATGTGTGTGAGACTAAGAATCAAGGCTAACTAGGTACTGCATCACAACAATATGCCTTGGCACACTGCATTTTCAATTAACCAGTTTTTGGCCAATAGAAACATCATTGGGGCTCCACAGCTTGATCATTTTTACAGCTTTAATCCAAGTGACTTTTTTCTATTTTCATGACTGAAAACTCACCTAAAAGGGCATCATTTTGAGGCACTAGAAAACATTAAAACAGCTGTAACTAACCACCTGTAAGCAATTCCAGTAACTGAGTTCTGGCACTGTTGTGAAGAGTAGAAAAACTGTCTTCAATGTTGTATGATTTCACAAGGTAATTACTCTGGAGGAGATAATCTGACATTGCTATTTTATTGAATAAAAAATTAGTTTAAGAAACCAGTCTCATTATTTTTTGCACACATTATAATAACTGGGAACTGGTTTGAAAAACATGATTGGCTTCTCATTTAGCCCAATTCATATGGAGACAATTGTAGACAAGCAACCTGATATGACCGCCAAATAATAACTATACCTGTCTTGGTAGAAACTGGCTAACACCCAAGTAAAGGTTGAAAGTAAGGTTATGATGTTAATAAATATAATAGATTGATCAGTTCTGTGAGACAATATGTCCTTATTTCTTCAAGAACTGATACACAGATGAATATAAAAATCATATGGAGAAACATTAAACCAAACAAAAAGTTCCTTCAATGCCATCCACATTGAAAGGAAAATTAAAAACCCATGCATACAAAAAATAAACATTTATTCTGTTTGAAGATTAGTAAACAGAATGATGGTAAAACTTTTAGCCAAATTGCAGAAAATTTTAGAACACAGAAAGCATCAAGTATATACAGTTTACCAACTTAGAAAAGTTTTTAACATCTTTGACAGAAACATATTTAAAGTCACAGTTAAAGGGCAAAAATGCTAAAAAGATGGATGATTCCTCATCGTTTTTTCTGAGTATAAACTTCATTTTCCTACTATTTAAGTTCAAAGATTGCTTAAACTGACCAACGTATACAAAAAGCCAAACTGCCATAGAATGTTACATATTCTCCAAGCATAGATATCAGAATTAAGAATTATTATGGATCAAACTGCAAATTTCATTAAAAAATTAATAAAAAATTAAATTTATGCAAAATATGAGCAAATTTGTGACTGACAGATATAAGAAAGGCACAAAACATAAGTTATCCTTAGCACACACAAATTGCAAGCAGAAAATTTTAAGCTGCAATATTGAAAGTTCTGAAAGCAATAGCTTTCAAAAAATTAAAACCTCAAAAGAAACAATATATTTAGAGATGCAAGTTTTAAAATCATAAAAAATGGAACCATTCTTTCAATGCAATAACAGGATTTTGCAAGTGAAATACAAGATTTTCAGAACAATGAAATCGGATTCACAGCATATTTTTTATCCAAATTCTGAGAAAAGGAAGAGCTAAGAATTAAAAAAAAAAAAAAATCCAAACATTATGTTACATTTTTTCTTTATTAAAACATTATTTTCAACCATTATGTTACATTTTTTCCTTATTATTAATTATCAATTCATTCATTTTGCTTGAACATTTCAATTTATTTTAATGGATAATTTATTCCACTACTGTTATGCCACCCAATGAATTTAACAGCCAATAGAAAACTTTTCGCCTTCATTTAATTTGCTGTAACTACTATTGTATACTGTAAGAGAGAGAGAATCGAGAATCAAAAGTTTTATTACTCCCTCAAACATTTTTTTTTAAAAAAAATGTCACTCATATATATAAATCCAGTATTTTTGAAAAACTATCAAAATATCAATAACTTTAAGGGATTATTGCTATTTTTCTGAAATATAAGAAACAATCAGTCATAAATGATGAATAAAAATGATTTGATGGAAAGCACCACCACTTCTTGCAAAATCTTGTAAAGTACCACTTGATTTGTTAATATATAAAAGAAATACCGGAAATAAAAATATAAAAAAGAATATTAAAATCCCTTTAACGGAAAAAGATTATAAAAAAGCAATAAGCAATTTGTTTATTTTTTCTAAAGATGAACACAGTTTTAATAACATTTACTATTTTTATCTTAGGAACTTTGTTTTTTTAACTTATATGACATTAGATGCAATCATCAGAATCATACCTTTATCTTCTATGAGGTTGTTAGAAAGATCAAGAGTATGAAGTGGAGTGTGTGGATTAGCTATCAATGCCATGGACAATTTATAAGCAAATTCCCTGCACATAAAAAAGAATGTTTAGTTAATATTTAATCATATAAAATGAAATCTCATCTATTAAAATAATAAAGTTTAAAGCAAAAGTAATCCTTTATTACTCTCATCTGAATGACCTTTTTTTTCCAAATTTTGTTAAAATAATTTTTATAGGTAATTTTGAAGAGAACTATATTTACCACTTCAATCCAGTGTTGTCAAGATACAGTTCTTCAAGAGCTACAGATCTGCGTAACACAAGCAACACTACATCTAAAGCTTCAGATACCTGGAAAAAAAAAATTATTAATCTATTTTAAAGCTACTTTAGAAAAGGAATGCTTGAAATGGTTACAATCAGAAGTTAAACCAGTAATTTTTAAATAGATACTAAATTAACTGTTTGACAGATTTATACTAAGAGGGAAAAAAAGGGGGTCACTTTAGATTAAAAGGAAAGCATCTTAATAGGTCATATAGTTTTGCTTAGATGCAATACAATTCCCTTAAGATCAGAATGACAATAATAAATGAATCAGAATGACAATCTATAAATAATATAGTTTGTTATCTTATATCTTTTTTTTTCTGGGATACCTAGAAAAAAGTATATAGGTCAAGGGTTCTTTTTTACATCAGAAAATAAAGCCATAAGTATAGTATTTTCTTGATTTACCAGACGTAAATTAACTGGGTTGCAGACCAACCAGGCCTTACCTAAAACAAACATTTGTTTAATGATGGAAGAAAAATTATCATCACAAACCATCAGTTGTTAAAAAAAAAAAAAAAAAAAGCATAGAATAACAGCAGTGATAACAGATGATGTTATAACATTCGGAAAGATGCTTTTAGCCACAGATATTTGAAATCTGGAATATATAAAGACTTTAAAACCTTTGCTAAAAATAAACTCCTAAATTGCAAATTCAATTGTATAATCATTAGTCCTGTGTTTCACACTGACTCTAAAACAGAAACAAAAATAATATAAACAAATACACACAGCTCAGGCACTGCCTCAATAATGAGTAATTGAGAGGTGCTTATCTACTGGATTCAAATAGTTAGTTAAGGTTTGTTATTTTTGACACATTAATCTTAATTCTTTCAAATCTTTATATTAAAAAAAAGTGAGTTTGACTTGTTGATATCATTCAAGTTCTTAAGTACTTGATTTTTTTTAATTCCAATTATAATTTATTTCCGATAATTCTAATGATGCCTTTCTTCCATTATTTATGATGCATTCTTTTTGCTTTAAATACTGATTTAATTTATATAACAAAATTAATTTATCTTTTGGTTTCAACTACTTGAAAATAAGAGTTAAAATTTTAATAGTATTTTTCTATTCCTTTTTATATTGATTATTCCTATATCATATAGGTTATACTGTCATCAGATTAATCATGATTTTGCATTAACTGAGTATGTTGTCCAAAGTATTGCTGCAGTTAGTCAAGAGATACTGCATTCTCATCACTTAACACACACATATTTATAAAGTGTGCTCTGTAATATCTGTGTGCAGATTATCAATGATTGGCCATGCTCATACATGCACACTCAATGCTGCATACATAAGAGTGCATAAAACATACACACACACATTCAATTATGGAGAAAGCTTCTTCATAATATGGAAATCGGAGACTTATCTAACTGTGAAGAAGTGGAGGCAGTTGCATGCCAAAAAAATACGCCTGAAGTTGTATGTCAAAAAAAATGAAAATGTAAAATTCTTTGAAAATGCCGATAGAGAAAACATATCAGGAAATAGTTCGATGGTGATTCAACTGAGTCCAGTTTTCAATGCTCGAGTGATGCAATTATCGTTTCAAATGTCACAAGAACAGAAGAGGTAAGGAGTGATACTGAAAATACAATTGAAGAAATTACTAACAATTACATTAGTCCTAAGATAGTGGTAACTTCTGTTAAAATTTTACTGGACTTTGATGACCAAAGGGGACTTCACATACAATGATAAAATGGCACTTTGAAAAATATGCACTGAAATGCTACAATTATTTAAACATTCTTAAAAACAAAATAAAATTAGTCCCCCCCCTTCTTTTTTCCATACAATATTGATTGTTTGGATTATCTGTGATTTGCTTCCGCAGCATTTAGCCCAGATAACCAAGAGTACACTGGATACCTATTTTATATTGCATATACGATAATTATTCAGTTTTACTTTTATTCTGAAGTTGATATACATCTTTCCCTCATATTAATGAACCATGATACAAAATTTTTTGTAACTCCTCCTTTTATTTACTTTCTTTTGTAAAACTGAAAACATGTTACTATACATGCCACATAGTGATCGTGGTTAATGTTGTCATTTGGATATTGTTATCAAATTGCTGAAGTGCCATCCTTTCTCTACATGAAAGCATGGAAAATACATCACTTACTATGATCAACAATTCGTTAATATGATCACAATATTATAGAAAAATATTTTTCAGGTTGAAGTAACATTGACAAATAAGTTTAGAATGCATTTTAAAAATTGCCACATTACAAAGAAATTTTGACAAGAGAGGAATTAAGTCACCAAACATCTTGATTTTGATATTAGTCAATAATTTGAAATTGGGGGGCGGGAACTCTAGTTTGATGTAAAGCAAAGCTTTAGCAATTTCTCTTCCAATGAAGAATGCCCTCCGAGTATTACGATTAGAGATACAGCATTGATAAAATAATTTCTAGAAACACTATGAACTGTTCATTAGCACACTTTTGCTTCTTCCTCATTAAAATGCTAAGAAAGCCTATTTATATGCTCCTAATTATATTCATACTAAATTAGTTAAATTTCATAGCTATTTTGAAGGTTATTTTTTCTCGTCCTTTATTATTATCAAAATTGCCATGAACAAACATCACATCAAGTGGCACCTACTGTACCTAAATGGAAAACTGCCTATGTAATGATTTACACTTATAGTAATTTTGAAGTCAGAAGGTAGAAATCAGGACATACAATCAATATTTAGCAAACCGACTGAAATATCTGACAATAACGTGCTTTACTACACAATGACTATTAAAATTATAAAATTGGTTCTCGATTTAAGCTAAAGGATAGTCACCCTTAAAATATGTAAGATAATCCTATACTAGGCATTTTTCATAAAATTTTAATACAAATGGCAAAAGAAATATTTCAAATATTTTTTTCTTAGGTTATAATCTTTTGTTTTATTTAATTATTATACAGCTTGCAACGACTATCATGTCAACTTAGTCATATTTTTAAAACAAGTAAACTGCATATATATACTGTTACAGATCACATTATACACACACTGATTGTGTTATGTGATTTAACATAATGAATAAATAACTATGTACAACTAAAACTTAAAATTAATTCAATTATACTTTTCCCAATGATGCATATGATCAAATAATTTGAAACAGTTATGTACAAAGATAAATTCACCCCGTAAAGAAACTGGTTACATTATTTCAAATAATTAATAATATTTTAAATTGTTAAATACTGCAAGACTTACCAATTTTATGCCACTGGCTCGAAACTTTGTAAACCACGTATTGAACATTAAAGCAGAAATTATTGGCATAAGATCCCTTTAAAAAATATATCAATAAATTAAACCAGAAGATTTTATCAAACATTACAAAGTGTAAAAGAATAATAACTGCATCTGGGAAGGAGACTTACCTGCCATCAAGATGATCAAAATCTAAAAGGGACAATTCTTTACTGTCATGTGAAAGATATATTGTATCAACATCCTAAAAAAGAAATTAAGAAACTCAAATCTTTGACAATATTCACATTATAAAAACGTTTAATTAAATCAAATCAAACACACTCAAATTTACCATATTTATTTTAAAAAAAAATTCACATAAAAAATTGTCTATTTATTCTGATTTACAGAATTAAAACATTAAATACAGACTGTTAAAAACTTTATTCTTTCCTCTTCAATAATAACCCTTTTTGTGCAGTGGGGAGGGGGAGAAGAAACTGATTTATTTTATTTAAGTTTTACTTTTAACTAAATTTAGAAGCAATTTTATAAATACTCACTTACATAATAATATTGTCAAATACAACAAAACACCAAGCTTCACAACCAGTACTCTTGATCACTACAGTTCGGTAAAAATTTTTTCTATAAATCTGGATTCTGTATCAACTTTTAATAACAAATCCCGTCTTTCACCATGTTGCTAATAAATTACTTATTTTGCCCCAAAGTTAACATTCACTGCTGAAGAATCTAAATTCTCAAGTAATATTCACTGCTATACCATCTATGTTTCCGAATAATACTACTATTATACTATCTAAGTTTCAAAGTTTATGTTTGGGTGAATTTTATGACTCATAATGCTAGAATAAATTTATTTTAGCTCTTCAACTTACATGAACCTGATTAACACCACCACACTCCCTTCAAATGTAAGCATTCTCTTATTTTTTTTTCTTTCATATGAATTATTTTCTTGTATTCTATATCCTTATATTTATCATACTGTAAATTCATTTTACTTTTTATGAGAAAATTTCATTATAGAGAAATGATGAACTTCATATCATTTGCAGCTACTGTGCACTTTGACTAGAATTTCAATTTCTCTTATAACTGAAAAGTATTAGAACTGGCTTTCAGCATGCTCTGACTGAATTAGAGCACAACTAGTACTAGTATTGGATTTATGACACAAAACCTTTACTGGTTTCCTACTTCCATACACAAATAAGTTACAAGCACACACATTAGAATATGACAAGTTTAAAATAACAGCACACTTACTGGCTTCTTTCCCAATTATACATTCAAGGAGAAAGTCACAGTCATTAAAATACTTCAGCTGAAGTCAGTTAAAATGTTCAAACACCAAGCTTCAAATAGTGAGGTTCAAATAGTTCAAACACCAAGTGACCCACAGAAGAACACCATTACAATTTGAACATACAGGTTCACTCTTGTTCCTCAATAGGCAATTGTGTGTGACTCAACAGAGATCAATTCTTAGATACATTTACAAGACTTCCTCTCCCTGTTTTCTAGTATTCTTCCAGTAATCTATTTTAAGGCTGACACTTCTCAATTTATTCAGAAACTGGTTATCACAGAATAACTGCCATTTACTTAAGATTCACAGCTTGATGACCATTTTAGTATCACTGTAAGGAACATGCGGATTCAATAAAACAATCGCAGACTTTCCTACTCTCTCTACCAGCTCATTATCTTCTATGATGTTATTCAGAAACTGGTTATCACAGAATAACTGCCATTTACTTAAGATTCGCAGCTTGATGACCATTTTAGTATCACTGTAAGGAACATGCGGATTCAATAAAACAATCGCAGACTTTCCTACTCTCTCTACCAGCTCATTATCTTCTATGCCTATGTGTCCAGGGACCCAGCCATAAAGAATCTCAGATTATTTTTACGTATTCCTAGAACGTCATTTAATAGAGGGTTTCAAATGTCAGAAAAAATATCTAAAGCTTTTAGAGCACTTAATGACTCAGTATAAATTATAAATATATTTCTAGAACTGCTTAGAGATGAATGTAAAAGCAATATACAGAGAAGTCAATTCAACACCAAATACAGAGCAGGTGCCATGCAGTTGTTTGTTTTCAATATGGTTTCCAGTCGCAAACGACGCTCCTACATTTTGGACCATCTGTACATATGACTTTTAGCAGGTTTACTATTTGGAAGCACTTCTTTCTTAAATATAAGACATGGGAAAGGAAAGTAGGTTTACAGTTAAACATCACTCCTTAAGAATTCAGGGACACATGGAATCAACGAGCCTTGAAGGTGAAGCCTGGGTTCAGGATGAAGATTCTGCTTTTTACAAATATGCTCACAAATGGTCTCTTTTGCAAATATAAAGCCCTCACTATTTGACTAACTCTAGTTCACAGCAGCCTGCAACTGTCTCTCCACATATCTTGTGTCTGCATGTTGACAACTTACCTGCAGGTCATCAACATACAATAAACCTAAAATGGAAGGTGGAGTTTTAGATCTGAACACTAGGCAGTGGTTTACCATCTTTTCAAATAATTTGCAAATGAAACTCGTTAGAGCGATTGGCCGTTAGTTGAAGGGTCTCTTCGGGTCTTTCGCAACTTTAGTTATTGGGATGACAATCACATTCTTCCATGCACTAGGAAAGGAATTCTTGTTCCACACTTGATTGGAAAGGGTGAGAAGGGCAGCCAATGACTTACAGGACAGATGCTTCAGGATGTATCATAACTGACACCATCCGGGTCAGTTCTTGATCTCTTCTGTTATGCTAATCACTCAGCCATCTTTTTCCAGAAATGTACCCTC
>KK114581.1:22632-40077 GCA_000611955.2 Stegodyphus mimosarum | reverse complement strand
AATCTCTGACATGGCATAAAGGATGTTACTGATGACACATACGATGTCTACGAATCCCTCTGGCTTTTGCACCTTAACTTTCTTGCATTAGTTTTGGCTTTTTTGACGGCAATGAGGTTTGACAACATGGAAAACCTATGAAAAGCTCCCTACACATTTCTCTGTTGTCTCAGTGTTTCTTTGTATTCATGGTTCCACCATGGTTTTGAACATTTTCTTTGCTTTATTGATGTTACTGATATAGAGACAGCAGCTGCTACTTGCATAATAACATCTGCAATGGAACTCACTGCATCAATACATGCATCTCTTAACATTTCTTCCGTTCTGCCCTATCAAGTACAAAATGAGGTGCTCTTGACATGGAATTTACTCCTTCTCATACTTGAGATAAGATGGATAAATGATCATTAATGCAAAGATCATTTCCAAACTAAATGTACAATATAGAAAAACAGATGTCAAGATCAATAGCATGAAAGGAATGTGCAGGTTCATTGAAGTATTATTGAGGCGACAAAATCCATTACTACTGTACATTATTTAGAAGACCAATGAACTTTATTTTCTCAACTTGTCCCCCTCAAGGATTTAGTCTTTGCTTCCCCAGAGCAGACTATAGGTATTAAAGTCCCTTATTATGATAAAAAGTTGAGGCAGCTGCTCTATTAAATCATCTGAATCTCGTTGATCAACGCATTCATTTGAAGGCAGATAAGACACAAAATGACGACAGAATCTTATATTTATTTGAATGGTAATGGCTTGAAGGCTCATTCTTAAAAGAAATGAGCTGGATGGGTAGTCAAGTGAAGTAAGGAGACATACACTTTCACATTCACCAACAAGAAGGTTTTTCCAGACAAATAAGAAAGTTTGAAATTTAGCTTCTTTCTCTACAAGAGATTCCTGCACTGCAAAACACACACGACGATATTTACTGATCAAGTCTTCGAAATTAACAAGATTTTGGTGAAAGCCACACCAATTCCATAAGATGAGGATGCCATTAAGAATGCAGTTTAGTATTCTAGTGCTGTGTTTTTGTTTTACATGGAAGTACGTGCCTTGGGATGTTTAGTCTTTTATCCATGTCATCAGTATCTACATTATCTGAACAGACGCATCCAAAAGAGCTTCCATGGAGATTTCTAAGAGGTTTTGGAGATTTTGTTTGCTTTTTTCTAATTTCAGATTGGTTCTGTTTGGTTTTCTTATTATAGAACATTTTTACTATTGATGGCATGGGTGTTTTGTTGCATATTTTGAACAAGCTGCTTATTTTGTGAGTATGAGCGGCGATTGATTTCACAGAATTAAGTGCAATAGCATATGATACATTTTGATGTAGTAACAAATCTGCCATTAATTTTCTTGCCTCTGCATAAGAAATATTCTTTGTTACTTTTATTATTTGCACCACCTTTTCTACTTTCCATTTCACACATAGTTGAGAGAATGTTATGTGCTGCCCTTTACAATTTGCACATAATATCTCAGCATTACAATTTTCACTCTCACAGAGTCACTCTTTGGCCTCCCACAAAGCAACATGCATATGTGACTTTGCCACCAGAGGACACTTTTGAATGGCAAAAGTGCTGGTATTGAAAACACTTAGAGGGATTTTTATATGCAAGGTCATGTATGTAAGGTATATTATCAAGCAAACAGAAGGTGAGGATTTATGTGTTTCCTATTTATTTACTGACCTTTTCTATGCACCTTGATCTGCCTTGCAGTACAGACATTCTGGTCAGACAGCTCCGAGACAGGAGCATTTCCTCTTTAGATACAAATAGAAGGTCAATCTTGGAAGTAACGCAACAACAGTAATTTAATGATTTATGTTCTGAAATATTAATGTCAACTTGCCATAATTTTTTTAATTCAAGAAGGGTGACAGATTGAATAGGTGAGACAATTTCTATTATAAGATCACCAGAACACATCCATTCGATGTTATTTGGTTTTCCAATAACAGATATAATATTTTTATGTACTACGAAAGGTAACATTTTTTGCAGACCACTTTGTTACTAACGACAAGAAATTGGGGTGGAATTTTCTCGTGGTTGGCACTTACTGTCTTGATTTTTTTTTTTTAATTGTGAAACATTTTTATTTTCCACATTTGTTTTATTTGAAAAGCTATAGAGTAAGAAAAAGGATTGGGACCCTGTGGCCCCATCCACCATCGATGCAGATTCCTGCGCCAGGGCTAACTGGGTGTATACACGAACTGAATCTCCACAGTCGACTTTCCTGAAAGAAAGAACTTTTGTCAGTAACTTATTCCTAAGAAACTGACAAAAGTTCAGCAAGTCAGCTGATTGACAATCAATAACCCTCTTATGGAACTGAAGCATAGGCCAAAGTAGAGTGTTGCTGACAACACCTTAACCTTCAACTACTAAGACACTCTTTTCTAATGACCTGAATCTCCACACATGGCAAATACGTCGGCAATTTTCTCGGCACTTGAAAACTATAGAATAAAGCTGTAACAGCTTTTCATAATGAGCCCTAATCTCTGAAGAGAAAACCACAACAGAGAAAAACAAGAGAAAATAGTAGTTACGAGGAAAAGGGACTAGATCACTGGGATTGCAGAATCGTGATAATTGTCTCACCAAGATGATCCCCTGAAGGTATTGGGTACCTCGGGATTGCCCCACTTGTACTCACAAAAGTGAGCACCTGAGGGTGAATTTAAGCACTGATTCTCTAGCAAATTACGAAACTGATAAGCTCCAAAACTTTTCCAAAATAGCACGTGATTTGTTTTTTTAATAAGCTTCTGATTAACCAGTAGTGATCAGCTGGATTGTGGACTAACCATGCTCAATTTTTTTTCCTCAAGAAATAAGCTTTTTATTTTGCAACCATGGAAACATTTACTATAAAAAACCATCAATATATATATATATATAAAACTATCTGTGTAAAGTACAAAAATGAAAAGAAAAATGCATGGGATAGCTACAAAGATAGATGATTTAATAAACCACAGTAATTTATAAACTTAGTTTCAAGTGAACTTTTATTCTTTCGTCAAATGTTCTTTTTTGTTTGGATTTACATACCTTAACAAACTTACTCTATGCATTCAGCTCCCTGAAAATAAAGTAAAATTTTACTAGTATTTTTCTGAAAGCAGAAGAGAAACACACCAAGTGAAACATAAAACTAGTAACACAACAACCCTTGGTTTGGCATACTTTAATCGATTTCAAGGGCAATCAGGTACCTCTTCACCAGGAGCAAAGAAATCTGGAAGATTAATTTTATGGTATTTTTCTGTTATTATAATATGGATTATTCCTCTTTCCTGTGCTACATTCAAATTAATCATTATTGTATATTAACCTTGCACATTGTCCTTAATATCAACCAAGTAATTCAGCAGAATCCATGCCTACTAAGTCAAATACAAACTAAAAACAGAAATTTTTAAATGTTTCTACCAGTTGATTCAGATATTTTACTGACATTAACGTTTCAAGTAGCATTAATGTATAAACTTTTTGATAAAAATGCACTTTTGTAATAGTGAATATACACTGAAATATATATACCACTTACCATTTTATTATAACTATTGAAGAATTAATTTAAAGAACTATCATAGCAAAATTAAAAAAATTCAATGACTGTACTTACTAAAAAAGTCCAAGAAACTTATCACTCACCCAAGCAACTTCTTCTCGATATGGCAAACTATGGTAATCACACATACAAGCATACTGAGTAGAATACCCTCCACAAGGGCCTGTATCTTTGGTCTCAAGGGCATGATTGTACTCTAACATAGCCTGCAATCGGGTAGGAGGAACAACTTCCAGCTTCCTGATTACATGCCTGAAATTAAACAGGTCAATATTTATTAGGTAATATACAATTTTATATGTTTTATATTGTTTATTCATATACATGTAAACAAACAACAAAAACCCCTATATGTGATTCATTTACAAATTACTGTATATTAAGAATTCAGGTATGATCAACTAGTATTCTGTGATTTTTAATTGTTTAGTCATTACTGGACCCATGAAAAACCACAAAAAGAGCTTGGAGATGGTTAAATTCCACACTACATGGCAAGTTGTTTCAGTTAATACAATTTTTGAGTGATTCAACCTACACAGTACACACATTGGAAATATTCTTTCTGAAAACTGTAACTCACTTTTTAAAATTAATTGCCTATATTAAAAAAATGCTCTCTTCTTCCAAAGTAAAAAAAAAAAAAGTTAATTATTTAACTCCCCCCCCCATCTGAAGAAAAAAATAAAATTTAAATGAAAACCTAAATAATACAGTAAACACTAACAATGATTACTATTAAAGTGATTTTTTTCCTCATTAAAATCAAGTTAACTATGTTATATTTCTAGTGGCTATGGTAGGACAAATAATACTTCTTCACTTTACAATTTTTTTTTTTTATGTAATTTCTTCATGGGTAAAGAAATAGCAGCTGCTTAGCCACATGCAGATGTTAAAAACTTTCCACTAAAAAACTTGGAATGAAATTTCTTGAAATCACGAAAATTTACATAATTAACTAGTACTTCTGTAAAGAGTTATTTTCATTAAATCATATGCTGAAAAGTTACCTTTGTTAACACATTTGCCATTTTGTACCCTTTAAAAAAAAAACTAAACTGTGAAGTTTCTTTTTTAATTAAAAAAAGGGCTAAAAAAAGTAATCAACAAAGTTAAAAAAGTTGCAAAAACTTAAAATATTCTTTACTTCTGTACTTTTATTATATATGGGTTAAAATTAAGAAAAATTGAACTTTTTTAGACTTTTCTTTAAGCAAATAAAACACAACATTCCTTTAAAATGAACCTTCTGAAAATGGCACAGAAAGTACAACATTTAGAGTCTTAAGTAGCCGAAGGTTATGAGGTTTGGGTTCCTGGTCCAAAGTTCCCTCTCAGTATAACAGTAAAGATTTTTCCTCCCCCATATCATAAACAGCATAAGTTGGGAGCATAGCAATAGATTCAGAACAATAAGGAATAGTTAAGCAATGGAGATTGTAGAGTGGTAGGTGCATAACAGTGGTGTGAAATGGCATGGCCACATCATGTGAAGAGTTAGGAGAATTTTAACTTTTTTTTAGACACTTTGCGGATAATACCACAGCAACCCACCAGATACAAAGCATGCACATTTTGTTAGTCAAATTACGCTTTGCGACACTGCTGACGGAATCACTGGGTCTCACTCCTTTTTAGCCTGTGTTGTGTAAACCCACTTTTCATCACAAGTGACAATCCAGTCCAGAATTTTGTCCTTGTGTTGATATTTGAGCAGATTAGTGCAGGCCTGAACATGTCTGTCCTTATCTGCTTGAGTGAGCTCATGTGGCACCCAGTGATTCAACTTGTATGTTAAGTTTATGCAATGCACAGCACGACTAACAGACATGGCACTAATGTCTAACTCCTTAGCAAGCTCTCACATCGTTGCATACTGATCTTCCAAAAGTTCTCGCAGGCGGGCTTCATTAACATCAGTAGGCTGGGCAGAGCACTCTGTTTCATGAATTTCACAGTCCTTGTTTTTGAACTTTCGGTACAGTCATATGATACAAGATTATTACCTAAAGCTGTACACATGATTTGGTGACCTTTCGTGACTGACTTTTTGCAATAGAACTGGAAGTAAATGATGGTTGTAATCTGGCAGAGTTGATAATTCCATTTCAGACACTTTATACTTAACGATAATGATATTTTTTTTACATATTTCACAACACAGTGTTCTAAAGCAAGTCTCTTTGTTCCAAATGCCAAAAATTGTTTGACAAAATATGATTAAACACGCCAACACGAACTGTCTGTGCAGACAATACTTGCAGTGGCGGGGAAACTTTCATTAAAACTCAATAATTTAAAAGGTTCAGATATCATATGGTATTACAAATCTCGCTGAATTCTGCAATCACACTTACAAAGAGATATGAAATTTATGAATTGTGGCATTGCATTTTTTAAAGTCAGGTATGTATTCAGTAACAATTATAGACAGAATAATATTAAGTTCACCTTTAGCAAACATAGATTGGAATTCACTGATAATTATACATAACATAAATGACAGTTCTAGAATTATCGGAGTTTGCATTAAGTGAACTCGGTATATTAGGTTTTGGCATTTTAAGAAAGTTAGAAAATTTGCAGTGGTTTCAGCAGCAGCGGGTGGATTCACCTGAATATTTCTGCTAGTTTGAGATTTTGGTGAGATAGAGGTGTTCCTGTCAAGGCTTGTGAGTAGCTGATTTCTGGTTTAACTGAATTCCTCTTGCTAGGTTTATTTGTGGGACATCAAGGACACTCATGATAAGACAAAGAATGTTCTATTTTCTCCGCAGTTGCAGCAGGTGGGTACTTTGGTTTTTCCAGCTTGCGGACAGTCTTTAATCCAGTGTACTAAAGAGCACTTAACACACCCATAATTTAGATGGCATGTTTCAGAAGAATGGTGCCACAACTGAAACTTGATTTTTTGAAACAAAATTTTCTACTTCCTTAGAAAACAGGAGCAGATCTCTGATGTTTTAGATCTGTTCCATATTATATGAAGGTCGGACCTGAATCATGAAAAGTTGCATAGGTGTGCAAGTTTGTCGTCGGGATGAGCTGGATCATCTTCACACAGAAAAACCTCTAGTGATCTAAGTGCTGACATAATTTTATCACAACTGGTATGGATTGGAAGGCCTCTTAATAAAATCTTACGCAAGTTTGTCGTCAGGGTGAGTTGGATCGTCTTACGCACAGAAAAACTTCTATTTATCTAAGTGCTGACATAATTTTATCACAACTGGTATGGATTGGAAGGCCTCTTAATAAAATCGTAATAGGTTGCTTAAATTGTAGTTGAAGATCAAATAGTCAATCTGTTGAGGGCTGAGAGTCAATCTGAATAGATTGGAAAGCTTATGATGATCATCATTTGTGTTTGGAAGAGTTTTAATAAATTCACTGTTCAAGTGGCCAAGTAATTTTGCATCAGTCATGGTTGAAAGTTTTTCTAGATAATCAATCCATTCAGTCTTCTAATGGCTTAATCATTATGAGTGAAATAAATGGAGGATTGAGGATGCACCTGTTGCTGCATAATCTGCTCCATCTGGATATTATAATTATTAACATTTTCAATACTTAAAACATTGAATTTGAGACAGATATTTATACATTTCTCAGTGTTTTCACGCTTAAGTAGTTTTGCCATTTTAGTCGGCAGAAAAAAGCCATAATTAGCAGCTTCAGCTGCACTTACTTTTTTACGTTAAATATTTACAACATTTCTAACAATCAAAGCATTCACACTGTATTAGGTTGGGGGGGTGGAGGAGAAAGTCTGTATCAGAAATAAAAAACTCTGATACTCATCACTAGTGAACTCCAGACACCTTTTAGTTGTTTTCAAAACTGCTATCACATTATTCACAATCTGGCTTGGCTGCCCAACAATTTCATGCTTTTTAGATGTTTTCAATCACAATCTCCAATGCGGTGCATTCAAACTGCAAGCTGTCAATATTATCCATAAGATTTTGGTATTTAATTATATCAACCTCATTTATGTATGCTCCCTCCCAAAGGCAAAGAATCAGGCATATCCATAGACACACTATCATTCATTAGTTTTGAATTTGCATATGACTTGAAATTCAAATTATAATATTTAGAGAAATGTAAATTCATTCACAATAATTTCATATTTCTTTCTGAATGTGAAATAACATGAATTAAATTATACATGCTTTTTTATTTAAATTTAATTGAAAGTTACATAAAAAATGAAAATGAAATGAATGTAAAAATAGATTTATACAAGAAATCTGTCTGAATCATTTTTTGAAAAACACAGACAAATACTTAATAAAACAAATTTCATTAAGTAATATGCATAAGAAAAGGTTATCATCAAAGGTTTTTCATCACTTTTAAACAGAAATGGATTTAATTTTCGCTAAATATTTATATTAATTCCAGAATATCCAGAAATAATTTTAAATTGTTTGCTATGATCTTTTACATAAAATAATATACCAAAAGAATTTTTTTAGGTTTTCTCCCTTCTTTTTGCAGTATTTAACAGATAAAGATGCATATTTCTGCAATTTAAAATCAGAAAACTTTTTATCCCATGTTTTAGGTTTATAAATAAACTCATGCAAGAAAGTCTACAATTTTTTTTTTTTTTAAATGATGGAAAGTATGTTCAGAATATTTATGAATTTCCAATAAATCAGTTTCTATCTACAGTGGTGCCTTGAATAACAAATTCCTACATATGTCCTGAGCAATGAATGTGTGCACCCACCTCCAACTTGAACCTTCATTAAAATGAATTGAAAACAATCCACGTCCAGCTTGAAACCTGATTACAAACAGCATGCAAATATCAACACATAATATGTGAAGCTAAATTTACTTTAATCTAGTTTAAGTGGCACTTAAATACAGAAAATGCACTAGTGCATTAAAAATGATAAGAAGAATCATGGGTAAGTAACCATATTTTTTACTCTAATATATATCACTAAACAGTTAAAAGATCTTTTTTTGAATAGAAACATGCCCAGAAGAGGAAGGGAAGAACATAAAGAATCCATTACTTTTGCAACCAAAGAAAGCAAGGACCTTCTGATGAAGTGGGAAGGGTCTAAGACGGAGTCAAGAAATGGCATCCCAATCACGCTGAAATGATAAAACTGGCAGATAGATTCACTTATAATGTCATGCATTACTTTAAGACTATCCTGAAAGAGAGGAAGAATAAGCTGATCCTTTAAAATACTTTCTTGAAACCTGTACTTTTCAAAAACCAAAGCCAAATATGCAAGAAGGTTAAGTACAATGTTTGTTTTTCCCCTCTAATGAAAGACCAAAACTAAAAAAAAAAAAAAAAAAAAAAAAAAAAAAAAAAAAAAAAGATTTTGTATACATTTTGTGTACAGAAACGTTTTTGATATTTAATAAATTTTTAACATTTTCAAGAATGGCAATATTTTTAATATTCTCAGAAATATTTTATTTCACCATTTCAGATGGGTTTAAGAACAGCTTAAAATTATTCCCACAGCAAATTATGGAAAACAGTAATCTTGCATAGCAAATAATTCACAAAATGAATATAGTCTTAAAATGGTTTATATTTGCTATATAAGGCACCACTGAATAATATCCATTGCATCACTGCCACTTAACAAAATTATGCACATCAAAACCACACCATTTTATTAAATAACAATAATAAAGTAGTTACACCTATTTATTGCACAACTGTAAAAAGATCATCACTTACTCCAAAGGCACTTGGGGGAATATACTCTTAATTGCAGTTCCTAGTTGGCTGATCATGTGATTAACATCTTCAGAATCAGGATCAATAGAATAAAAAGTAAAAGCTCTGTTCTCCACTGACAATATTAGCTTTTTAAAGAAATTAAAAAAAAATAATGCATAATTAATTTATTAAACAAGCTTCACAGCCATGATTTACACAACTAATTATTTATATGTAAGAAATGCTTTTACTTTTGCAGTTTTAGAAACACAGATTTTCAGTCTACCTTGTGGCATAATTTAGCTAATAACTTCATAATACTTCAATATGCTTGTACATATAATCAAGGGCATTTCTCTGTACCTTACATAGATATATAACTCTTCATATCCACAAAGAAAAAAAAATAATAAAATAAAGGTTTCAGATTTTAAATTACATCCAAAGGGGTGTGTTTCTAACATTTTGTGTGTTACCTTCATTTATTAAATATCACATTCTTTACACTTAAACCATAAAATTCAGTTAAAGAACAATGTTGCAAAATAATTTTAAACTGAGCATATCTTTAGAATTTCCTATAGACAGTTTCATGCGTTGGAGATAAAAAAATTTTTTCTGTACAATGTTGCCATTGTTCATTTTGAAGTCCTTGAGTTTCTTAATCAAAAATGCATTACAGTTTTACAAAATATGAAATCGATAATAAAACAAATTCCAAATTTCAAATTTGTGTTTCCAGATGCCCATATTTGCAGCAGGATTACGTCATTCAAAATCCGATGGCTATAGGTACCGTCGTTTTATCACAATGTGAGAAACATACATACATTTATGCACATTCTTCATTATTTAATTTCTTTAAATATAATACAGGGTGCAATATTTGGTGGCAATAGTTTGAAAAGTGAACTGACATTTAATGTTTCTGACGTAAAATCGCAAAACGAAAACAATAGTACTTCAGGGACAAAGCCCCTTTGGACTAAAAGCCATTTTTAAAAAATATGAGCGAATGAGACTGAAAATCTGAAAGCTACAACTATTAGTGCAACTACTGTAATACTTTTCTCGGACATAAAATTAATAAAGTAATGCACACAACGAAAATAAAACATGCTGGTAAAAAAATAGGAATCAATTAATTAATTATAAATTAGACTTCACACCAGCAATACTTACAAATTTAGAATAGTGAGCTACTCAATATTTAATACATATATATTAAATGGATTTACCTGGTTATTCTTTTTGCTTTCAATACTATGGATATCAAGGTAATGGAATGTATGTTCTATCTGCAAAATATCATAGGAAACATATCACTTGGTTAAATCATAACATACATAAATTAAACCTAAATTAGATAATAAATTAAATCTAAATTTATTATACGTAAAATGGAAGGGAAACAAGTCAATATAGAATTTTTAATTAGGCAAAATAATTGCCTTACACTGTCAGAAATTTTGAAGGTAATCTGATGATGAGGATCCTACATCAGATCATCCTCAGAACCGACAGAGTTTCATTCAAAATCATACCAAACTATGGCTACTTTTCTGCTTAATTTTGAAATATTACAAATATTGCATAAACATTTAAAAAATGCAGAATGCATACATAATCTATATACAAAATGTTGGCACTTGCATATTAACTGATACTTATGCCTTTTTTTTTAACTGGTAATTTGCCAGCACAACTTGCTAATAAATGTCTGGTCAGCTGCTTACAAGTATATATTAATCCAAAGCTCATAAGCATCCCTGCTTCGGCATTTCTGGAATCCAAAGCACAATTAATAATTTTGGCTTCATCTATAAATTATAATTAGTCAAGGCCCTTTTAGTTGTCACTTATGAAAACAACTTAGCTGCTGCCTTCTGAAAATTAGCAGCCTAGGCATTGCCTATATTACCTAAACTTATTCTATTTGCTTTTTCATGTCACTTTTTCAATTTCAAAAATCATATGTCTGGAATATGCCAAATTATGAGAGCAATTATTACATATCCTTTTCCTAGATTATGGGTATATTACTAAAGATTCGAAGTGTTATTATTCCCTTACATAGAAAGTATGCTTCAATTATAAAAGCATGTTATGGAAATATACACTGAAAAGGCAGATACACTGCAAGAATAAAATAAAGGGAATGGCTTTTGAAAGAAATGGATAATATTTGCATCATCTGCACAATTTATTTACCACAGGTGTATGGTACCATAAAACTGACAGGATTGCTACTAATTATTTCAATCAAAACTCATATTTAAGTTCTTAAAGAAAAAGATTATCAGCAAATTGTAAATGATAAATTTTATAAGGAAATATTTACATCCATATTTTAATAAATTGAAGACTTTTACAGAAGCTTTAAGATAAACTTACTTTTGTTGGAACTTTGGCAGTAAGAATAAATAATCTACAAGCTGAAAATGCCTGCAATATAAAAATTCTTTATCAGTAAATCATACAAACAATAACAATGTCTGCAGTTTTATCTCATTAACAGCAAAATCTCAAATCTGAATGCAAACTTTTTTTTTTTTTTACTGACTACTTGAAATATTAAACTTTAACATTCCAAATATTCATATTTCGAAACAAAGCTATTCTTCATTTACATTACTTTTTTTAATAAAAATAATTTATAGGTAAAAAACATTTTATTTTCATATGAATACCAATAGATGAAATATAAAGTCATGCATTCTGCAGAATACAAGACAAACATCTACTAGTGTCACAAAAAAATATATGTGTATATGTGCTCATCTCACAGTAACACATTTATAAAATCCATAAATTTCATTGTGGGCAAAAGGCAAGGTTACATGTGCCACTGTCTTATGTTTTGGGCATTTTATAGGTGATAGTATGAATTTACTCAGATCTATCCCAATTTTGAAATAAAATCTTTCAAGAGACAGATCAGAGGATTTCCTGTATCCTCTTCCCTTACATCTTCTCAAGAAGACTTTCAACTCAACAGTATTTCAAGTCCCATTAAGACATTATACAATTAAACATTCATGCCTTCTTTGGGATTTAAACCTGCACTAAGGTTATAGCAGCCAGCTTCTCTATCACATACCAATATGTTAACATACACATATAGGGTGTTCTGTTAATGCCACAAATTCAAAGGGATATCAGTATGCAATGAGAAAAAAAACAGAGATGGAACTTCCTATCATAAACCATATTTAGTGAATGAAAACCACAAAAATACTTATACAAGATCTGATGCTGAGTATGGACAAAAAACATGTGCAACATATAACAAGTACAAAAACATTTGATTTCACAACACAGCCTATGGTGTAGAGTACAATGCTAGAAACCGGACAATAAGAAATTACCAGAGGTGTTGTTCACAATGGCAACCTAAATTATGAAAGTTGTTGTTTGTCAACTGAACTGGTGAAAGTGGAGCAGAACTACCACCACCTCAAATATTGTTCTTGATCCACCCACTGTGCTAAGCGTACACTACCACAAGCTCGGATGAAATAAAACATATATCTGCATATTCCTGGTTTTTGTAGTCAGCTATACCATTCCTAAATGAAACATATAAGTCAATTCTTCAATGTGACTAGCACTGCAGTATCATTATCTTCCAGTAGCATTATCGTCAGCAGTCAAAACTCCTATCTCAGTGCATACACTTGATCAGATATGATGAGAATTTTTGACATTTCTGTGCTTAGAATTCTAAGACATTTCTGTGCATAATTTGATACAAGATAAGTTCACTATTAAAAAAGGCTTTACAGTTTGTGTTAGCAATTGGAAGACACTGGCTCTGTGTTTGAAAAGAATCGGCAGTGCCCTTTAAATGTCAGCACACTTAAAAATAAAAAATTTCCCTTTACACATTTGTGAAAAATGGAGCCTGCTTACACGATGTATGCTTGATTTCCTGTATGAGACGTTTAATGTGATTGCAATGTCATATCAGTCTCCTCAACATTATAAAGGTGAGAGAGAGTAGGACACCATATAGCCCAAGAGGTTGTGAAACAAGATCATGGACACAGTGAATGCATTCTGCACTAAACTCACCAGAAACAGAAAATTAACTATGTACTCATTTTGTAATATTTCAGTGATAAATAACTACATACTAAAAAAAAAAAAAAGGTATGACATCTCATATGCCACTTTGTATTTAACACATATAGAAATACACATCATGGTACTGAATTTAAATTATCAAGATATGGCTGAAATATTTATTACCCTTAGAATAATGTCGAAAACCTCAGAATGCATTTCAGGAATATTATTTTAATTCTTTATCTATACCAACTACATTTAAATTATGATTACCTTGATATTATATGTGCTAGAAGATTTTAGAAGAATTAAGAAATACTGAAAAATTAATGAATTTTTTAATTTAGAACAAATTTAATCAATTTTTAAATATTACAGTAGAGTCCCAAAAACTTGATCTGATGTTGAGATTCAGGGACATCATCATATATTGTATGGGTTT
Source organism: Stegodyphus mimosarum (assembly GCA_000611955.2). Classification (NCBI taxonomy): domain Eukaryota; kingdom Metazoa; phylum Arthropoda; class Arachnida; order Araneae; family Eresidae; genus Stegodyphus; species Stegodyphus mimosarum. The sequence continues at coordinate 26,251 of KK114581.1, read as the reverse complement.
GAAAGGATGATGAGTTTGTCAAAAGAAGGAATGGGTTATTCAACACTTAAAATATTTTATCCAACTTACCACAGATTCACTATATTTCATCCAACACCTAAATCCACAGCAATTTTATTAATACTTTTTCTTTAGTCCCTTAAGACATTTAATTTCATCTCTACTGTTATTTTAATTTTTCTCCCTTCTTGTATAACATTTTTATTTGTACAGACAGGTACAGCTAGAAGTGGATGAAACATAAAAAATTCACTGTTGGCTGTACAGGTATAGTTCCCAATTTTCTGCATCCTAATTTTGAGGGAGAACACACACACATGGGCAATCCAAATATTTCAAGAGGACTTTTAAATCGCTGTGCATTTTGATTGCCCAGTTGCCATACAGACACTATACACTTGCAAATATCCATGCCTTCTCTGAAATTCAAACCGAGGCTCACTGTCACATGCCTTCCCCGAAATTCACACCTGAGATCATCATCAGTGTCATTAACCACGACACCAGTTTTATGTCCACTTGTACAGACAGCACAACAATCGAGGAAATACACTAAGAAACTCTACCCAGAAAGAACTGAAAGTTTAGTTTACAACAGCGTATAGGTATAAACCTGCTAACAACTAGCAACAGAAAGGAGGAATGTAAATGGTATTCAACAATGATTAACTCACTTTCTTCAGCCATTTTTTACTAAGTAAATTAATGGGTAGGATTAGAAATTCCCAAAAAAGAACAAAACCTGTCACTAAATTCATAGGTTCCAAAAAATAGTGCCACAAGGAGACAAAAATTCCAAAATTAGAATACTATAAAAATATTTGAACAGAATAGAAAAATATGAACATTCATAAAAATAAATATATACTGTAATAACACAATAATTAAACTTAAACTGTATTTATACTGTTTCCACAATATAGGCGATGTTAAATTATTAGTTTATCCTACTTATATATTATCCCATTGACCATGAAAGTTGGTTGTCATTGAAATATGGAAAGTTGATGGAGATACTGCCAGAGTTGTGGCAGTTGTTCCTACTGTATTCTAACTAATGCCTCTTTATTTAATAAAGAAGCAGTATTTGATCCATTTTGTTTTTCACTTCGTAAAAATGTTGATTTCTACTATTTCATTAGGTTTTTATTTTACTCCAAGTTCCATTTAGAAAGCCACACATTCAAACCTTCCGCAGCTAGTTATTGCAACTTTTTACTATTTTGATGGCCATATTCATATGACCTTATTGTGTGTATTGCTGCACACGTTTTTGATTGTGGGATCCCATAACTTTGAAAATAACCCACTATTTGCTGTTCTGTAGGAAGTAAATCCAAAATTTGAACATTTTTTTTTTTCAAAATGAGAGAAAAATACAACAGTAACAATTAATTTACATCCTCGTTCATAAAAGCAAAAAGTGGCTTATTGAGAATAAATCATGTTACATGAAAAGACAGATCGATATTATGAGTGTGTTACTGGATGAGCACGAAACTGTCACACTGTTTGGCGACCACCACACTTTTTCAAAGATAATAGTGTGATTGACCAGCAGATTTCAGAGATTCAAAAAAAGGTTATTGTTGAGTTATAAGGAAGTTGAGTAACTTAGAGTCACATTTGAGGGACTCTATAAGAGAAACGAGACTAATATATATATGCAACAACAACAATTTTCCTTAAAAATGCATAAAAATATGTTTAATTTTTTTAGTATCATGATTTATATTCACATCAGAGGTGTTATAATCAAAGAGCCACATAATAATCATAAAACAAGTAACTGTGTCTAAAGGTGATATCCATGTTTATGTTTTTAGTTTTTATTTTATTACAGGTGGATAGAGATGTTAGATTACAGAAAATGTAAAATTCTTTAAATGTTTATATTAACAAAAAAAAAAAAAGTCATGTAAACAGCCCAAGATCCACACTACGGGACTGATAAATCAATCAATAGAGATTATTATTTCAATTGAAATTATGAAACGCATCCAGTAATATACACAAAATCCTTACTGTATTATGCCAGCCAGATCATTAAACCACTGTTCAATCTTGCTGGTATTTACTAATGACCTTTCAGATATATATTGAAGACGTCTAACATTGCCAACAAACAGCTACACAGTGTACTTCCATTTGAAACATCATTTAATAATGATTTTCTGTAGGAACTGGAGATATTGTTTATGACTTACAATTTGTCAAGTATACAGAAGTTCATAGTAACAGATACATGTCACAGTAATCCATCCTTAAAGTAACACATCATGATACTGACAATTTCTCTCCAATTCCAAACTACTATTTTGCTTGATTTTTAGTGAAGTCAGTAAAAACAGATCCATGGTTCACCAATATTCACTGTATCTTTCAAACTGTGTCTTTGTTGCTTACAGGTTCACTGGTTTGTTCAACAGTAATTCACATAAATACAATCAATTACCCTGATCTCACTTTTCACGGGACAACTGATTGATGAAAGGGTTGATCTGAATGGTATACTAGTATAATAATAAGCAAATCATCCATCAATTTTAATATTTTATTTAATTTACTAGTTGCTAATTGAAACTATTACCCATTATAATAAGTAATACAACCATTATATTTACCTAATTTCAACTTTCACTGGAACAAATTTAAATTCTAAAGTAGATACCAAAACAACTCATTTAAATGATATACTTAAAAAAAAAACTACCAGAACCATACTTTCTATCAATATACTCTTCTCGCGTTATTCTCAAAAACATTTAGTAAATAAAATACAATAGCTTTTGAAGAAAGTTGCAGGTAAGAAATTTTATTAGATGGCTGATATTTAAGAAATAAAGAAAATAAAGCATTTAAAATACAATTACTGAGATTTCCAGAAAAACAAGCACAATTAAACATTTCCTCTTTTATTTTCTTACCAGAACTCGATTCTCTGTTTTATCAGGTTTGGTTTCCATGCGCACAGCACATTTTAATGATATCTTTACATTTCTTCCTAGGATGTGTCGGATACTCTCTAAAAAAAGAGATAGAAAATTACATTCAACATTGCATCGGTAAAGGAAAATAAAAAATATAAACATAACACAACAAAAAATAAATACGTAGGGGTTCACAATCATTTGTACATATGGACAAAATTTATCACTCATCTTTCTTCTATTACCTTTGCCCTCTGAGTTGCAGTTTAACAGCACGTGAAGAAAAGAAATAATAATAAAAGTACAAAACAACAAATAATTTAATGCATATTATAAATACAGCGGCTCCCAAAAGTGTTCCTACACTTAGATTTTCATTGAAATAGGGTTCTATCCATTAATTAAAAGTAAACTTTCTGAACGAGATTTTAATAATAAGATCTATAATCTATTCGTAACAAAATTACATGAAATATTTTTAAAACATAATGAAACTTTATTTTTAAGAAATTAATAATAAAAAAATGACAAACATTTTATCTCACAAAAGTCTTCGTACATTTAAAAAAAATCTTGACATAGTAGTAAATATTTTCATTTTTTTGTTAAATTAATATTTAGTAGGATATCCTTTAGCATCCACAACAGCTTTTAAACATCTGAGAATAGACTTTACTAGTTTTTTTTTT
>KK114581.1:4679-16078 GCA_000611955.2 Stegodyphus mimosarum | reverse complement strand
AAAAAAATTCCTTCTTTCTGGGATGCCATTTTGGTTACGTTTTCGCGGAGCGTGTCGGGAAGGTTATGTAACGGCATAAAATGTGTAAGTATTACAACATAAAATGTAAATAATTAATTTAAAGGTAACTGACAAATATTTTAATGATCGTAATGTTCGTTTTGCATATTATTTTATTATATTTTTGTGGCAACAGTTTCCATACTAATTTATGGTTTAGAATTCTATGTTTTGTTTACAATAGGTTTTCGCGGAGCGTGTCGGGAAGGTTGCAATTAATTGCAAAGACGTTTCGCAGAAACGCGCCGAATTGCCGATTTTCAAAACATCGCCAAGCAGTGGGCTAAAGCGCATTTTCACCGTTCAGTTGTTTGGCTCTAGTGTAAAAATGGCTGTTCCTTTGAAGTGAAAATAGATGTATGTGTACATGGACAAAGTCAAGGAAGTGCGCGATATGAAGTTTGTGCGATTCTTTGATGTTTTTTCAAGTGAAAAATAGGTCGATATGTACATAGATACAAAGTTTGTGCAATTCTTTTAAATTCCTTTTCAACTCTGTTATTATTGCTTTCTGTAGCAGTGATTTTTGGTGCAAACTGGATTCATGGGGTCCTCGCCAAATTCGACGACTTCCATCAGTGCAAAATAAGGTGTAGTGCGATTCATCCGGTCACATTACGCATTTCCAGTCGTCAGATGCCCATTGTCTTCTTTCCCAACAACATTGCAAACAAATTCTTGCATGTTGGGCAGAATTTTCTCACAGGCAACCGACTATGTATGCCTATCCTCTGATATTCTTTTCGCATGGTTTGAGCTGAAATCTGTCGGAAGGAGCCTTGGTTGACTATCTGTCACTTGAAGCAGAGTAGAATCCCTGTTCTGCTATATAATTCTCCAGAGACAACATCGTTCACTCTCTTGGAAAACTGTGCTCGAAACACAGTTACGTCTTCTAGAGAAGGACTGTGGGTTCTGATTCCAACTTTTGAAAACCTTTGATATAGCTGCTATTGAGAGCCCAGTGAGATTTGCAGTCTTCAAAATCGAGGCCCTTGCTAAATGGACACCAACAATAAGCCCTTTTTCAAATGGTGAAAGATTTGGTTTGGAATGCGCTTTAGTCCACTGCTTGGCGGCGATTGTTTTTGAATGAGCAATAAACGCGCCAACATGGGTAACTCCGTATATCCGTGCACGTTGCCTACACTGTGCAATTCGCTGAAGTTTTTTTAAGTTTAAAAGGAACGTTGTGCACATGGCATTTTCTTGTAATTTATTTTCGTTATTTTAGCTTATTTTGTTCATTTGTGTACGTTGCCTACATTGTGCAATTCGCAGATGTTTTTTTAAGTTAAAACGGAACTGTGTGTACATGGTATCGTTTGTAATTTTAATGCCTTATTTAAAAAAATTCCTTCTTTCTGGGATGCCATTTTGGTTACGTTTTCGCTGAGCGTGTCGGGAAGGTTATGTAACGGCATAAAATGTGTAAGTATTACAACATAAACTGTAAATAATTAATTTAAACCTAACTGACAAATATTTTAATGATCATAATGTTTATTTTGCATATTATTTTATTATCTTTTTGTGGCAACAGTTTCCATACTAATTTATGCTTTAGAATTCCATGTTTTGTTTACAATAGGTTTTTGCGGAGCGCGTCGGGAAGGTTGCAAGTGCAAAGACGTTTCGCAGAAACGCCCCGAATTGGCGATTTTCAAAACATCGCCAAGCAGTGGGCTAAAGCGCATTTTCACCAAGATTTGTTGTTTTTTACATTTTACTTTATTCATCGTGAAAAGCATTTTTACACCTTACTTATACTAGCATTCTAACCTTGTGTAACACATGTCATAAAAAAAAAATCCACATACTTCTTACCTAGCATGCATTCAAATGAAAATCTCAAAGGTTTCTAATTCATTGGCCAGTGTGTAAAAAAATAAATAAATAAACTTGAGGTTCAGTTTCAGATCTGTATTCATTAATACTTATCTGAAAGTTTGTTTTCAAAGATCAACAATTTGCAGCTTAGCCAGAACAACTAATAATTTTTTAATAGGTCAGGTGCTTTGCCATAATCAGTTAAGCGAACAAGTTTTTAACAGTTTAGTGAAAATAATTGAAATTAGGTAATATTTTTAATTAATTCTATCTTGATTGAATAAAAATTCTACAGTTTTAAATGTTACTAAGTTTTACAGGAAGATTTTAATATAAAACAGATTAATATCCAAGACACATAGCCCACATAGTTTAGTGGTTAGAGGAGCCTCCTGTGGTTACAAAGGGCCTGGGCTCAAATCCCGGATATTTGCATGATGTAACTATCCATCCCTTCAAAGAAAGCAATGGTGGCCACCTATTAGATGACTCTACAATAAAATAGCCACCACTTCTGGTCTTAGGAGTAACCAATGCTGAAAAGTGTCCGCCATTGGATAAATATATACTTAAGACGCAAAAAAATAGTTTAAAAAAATCACAGTGGTTTCTTCAGCTTCCAGGCAGACAACAAAAGGAAACTACCAGTGCTCTATTGTTGCAGTTGTCCACAGACTTCATTTGTAACACGTAAGAGGCTTTTAAATTAACGGATCTATTTCACTGATGAAATATATATCTAATAATTCTTGACAGAGATAAAGTTTTCAGTACTACTCCAAGCCAATATGTTTTTAATCTTGGAAAATGCTATTAAATTTCTGAAATGCCCTTACAATCTTTTTGAAAATCTATGAAGCAAATTTCTAGGTAACAAATTTTTTTTTTTATATTCTACTTCCAGGAAATTAAAAAAAGTTATAACTTCACTGAATTCATTAGCATCTTTCACAGTTCATTTTCATTTTTATTAGCATTACATTAGTTTTCCAGTACAACTACATAATATTTTACTATTTGCAAATATTAATAAGTATTACAATGCAAAACATGAAAAGCAGATCATCTATATTATTCACTATACTACATATTTGCTGAACATATCATAAATAAATAAAACTGATGTTATACATCCTTAAAAATATATAATTCTATAACATAATATAAAAGTTATAATAGAATTCTAGAGTAGAAGGATATGCATTTATATAATAGAAATATATAAATGTGAATAAATGGATTTAATGAATACAAATTATAACATTACTCTCATGTTTTCTTAAAAAAAAAACCTAATACAGTAAGTAAAACAGAAAATGTGTAAACATCAGATGATTAATCTTTCGTATCGTGTATATAAAAATGTATTCAAATGCAATAGATTTCTATTAGTTAAAACTTACAGGGATAGAAAAACTGTTTGTTCTATTGGTAGGATCCTTAAAATCATCTGAAGGTTTAAGTAATATCAACTTTTATCCAAATCATAGAAAATGTAGAATAATTTAATTACGAATTACACAGTTCCCAACATTCTTTTCTCAAAAATTACATTTGAAAAATGACATCTTAAAAGTTAGTAAGTATGATAATTTAGAATTCACACATTTCAATGTTCTTGTATAGCACATCATTTCTGAAAGATCAAGTTTTTTTATACTACATGGCAAATGTAAAAAATCAACAGGTATTATAAAATGACAGTGCTCTTAATTCGACGGTATTATTAAATATGTTTTAATGTAATGAACAGCTTCCTGATCATAAATATATGCTTAAAATTTTCTGCTTATTCAGATCCCCATAAACACAATATATGTAGGAGTAATTTTAGCAGAAGAAAACATAGTAAATCATACAAGCAGAATTCAGGCGAATATTACAGGAGTTTATTAAAAGATATAAACTGTAATTAATGGTGAAATGCGGCAAAATTATCATGAAGCAATTTTTTTCTTTTAAAAGTGGAAAGGTCTACATATTTAATAAACTCCTATTTAGGAGTCCTATTTGCTATTATCATATGCCACACAGCAAGCGAATATTCAGCAAAACTAATACGCAAATTAACTAAAAGATTAAAACGATTCTGAATTTTAACGGAAAGAAAGGCAACAAATAAAATTTGCGATATATACAAACATAAATACATTTACTAAGTTGACCTGCACAGTCTTAATTATAAATGAAATGTACCACTATAAACATAGAAAAATATAATGAGCATATTCCGTTGAGCATAATTTTTACTGTAGACAATTTAATACGTTTGATTCATTACCATGAAGTTCACGCGAAATTACGCCTTTCGCAGACATGGCTATTGAGATGTATTCACAGGTGAAAAGTAATTACGTTATGTGTGTGCATCTTTACAAAAACATCAAAAATTTATGATAAAAGTCAAAAAAGAAAAAAAAAAGGAGGGTGAACATAACTTCTAAGTTAATATCAAAACCACAACACAGAAGAGGGAGTGCCCCCACAATCCATTATTATCCACCAAGCGGTCACAGCGAAACAATAACTTTCATATTTTTCGAACTAATATATTATATACAGAACCTTACATTTAAAATGTTACTGCTAGGAAATATAAACTAAAAATTTATTAACTATGTACTGATTTTTTGTCTTTATTTTAGCATCATTATGTAACTCTTAAGAATAGCAATATATTATGGACATGATGTATGGGAGACGGAGATAGATAATTCCTTCTGTACTATGGTGCCTCACCATAGTACAGAAGGAATTATCTACTCTGGAAATTACTCGGCATCGACAAATTGAGCGTCACCTTTACATCCACAGTCAGACCGCACTTTAGAGAGGTTTAATCGAACCATTTTTAACCCACTGAACTCTGCGAGGAAAATGAAAGTCCATGTTTGAGAGCAAGCCCACATATTTCACTGTAATAGTGACGTCAGAAATCTGAAATAGCCAATTCGTAATAATGATCTCCAGGCATCATTTGCCTGTAGAACTACGAGGGAGAGCCATTGGGAGACTGGAGGCAGGACAAAGTCAAACAGAAGTGGCCAGTTTTCTAAATGTGAGTCCTTCTGTGGTTCATAGACTTTGGAGGCTATTTCAAACGACAGATTCAGCATCCAGGAGGTTCAGCTAAGAACGGCCAACTGCTAAGACGAGCACCAATGGCCGATGTTTGACACTATGTGCAAATTAATTGAGGAATAGAACCGCTACTCCGACTCTTCTTAGATCCTCCCTTGCTACAGCCTCCGGAAGGTGGTGTCAACATCAGCTGTGCGTAGAGGGCTTCCCGAAGGTGATCTGTATGCTAGGCGACCAGCCATTAGCATGCCGCTCATGTCACGCCATAAGAGGGACAGTTTGCATTGGGCACAACAACATGTCCAATGGAAGCCTGATCAATGGAGGGCTCTTCTCTTTACAGATGAGTCCAGATTTAATCGAGAAGGCCATAGAAGGCCTTATAAGAATGTGGAGAGAACATTTAACCAGTTCACCGTTTGCCCCGAGAGAGATACGTTCAGAAAAAATTCATCGTCATCCGTTAGTAACGGCAGACTCTCTTCGGGCTGAAATTTGGGCTAGACCGTAACCCCCGAGATACATACGTCGCAGCGTCTTTTTCCAGCCCCCTAGAAAGAGTCGAAAATGAAAAGAGGTGATTGACGGGTTATTTAGTCACACTTATCTTCTCAGCGGCGCTGCAGTAGGATCGCAGCGGGGCTGTTTCAGTAAAGTAAAGGATAGGAGATCACTTTCGTCGAATGGATACCCCCTCAACACGTCTTATGAGATCCACAACAGCTTTCTCCCTTCTATTAACAAACAAAGGGATTTAAAAGCTTTAAATGCTCTTTTCAATTCCTAACGATTCCCCCAGGATATGATCTGTATATTATTCTCTGAACTGTAAATAGCATTGAAATGTTATACCTAATATATGCGTTTTGCTTTATCACTTTACCTACACAGATGGAAATATTACTTGCTTTAAATTTCATTATGACTATGTTGCGCCGATTGTGGATGACATTGTTGAACTGAAATTTTCGAAGTTACATCTCATTTTGCAAAACTTGTACTATTAATGTTTATTTTACTTTTTAACCAATACCTTTCTATTTTTTTAAATCTTATTAATTGAGAAAGCTATAGCATTAAAAGTTCGGGAATTTTAAAAGAAACAACAGTAATGTATGAAATTTGGATTCCTATATTGTTTCTTTTAGTTCTTTCCTAAATGTGTGACTATATTTTACACAAAACATTTTCGATAATATGTACTTTTTTGGTGATAATAGTCGTTTGCCATTTCCTACAGGAGAAAGATTTAAAAGATGAAGCATAAGATTAAGATGCTAAAGTGAAGAATTAAGGAATGTTACATTTTGCTTAGAAGAGTTAGAAATGGCCGGTAAGATTGTTGTAGACGGAATAATTACATGCGGGAGATATATGGAATAAGTTTTTCCGAGTATGTCTTCATTTGCAAAAAATACTGATACAAAATTTTATAAAATTTTTATTTACATAGCAGAAATCTTCAAAATAATTAGCAATCACATTTCATAAACAAACCTCATAATATATCTCTACCTCATAAAAGATTATTTTGCAAATACAATTTTAATTTCTTTAAGTAGAACTAGGTATGCCTTCATTGTAAAGTCGTAGAGAAATACGTAAATAAGAATAAAGTTCTGGTATTTTATAATTTGTAATTTGTTATACGTTTTCTCGGTGTTTACTTAACACTTAACTTTATGCTAACAGAAAAAAAAACAAAGTGAAAAACTCGATTTTATACATAATTATATCATTTAAAATATACAAGGTATAATGTGAGTGTTTCATATTTTTTACCTACCTATATCAAAACCTTAAGAAATAAGTTTAAATAAGTATTTTAGTTAACCTAATCAAACTTTAAGGAGACTGAAAGGTTTTTATGACGGCAGTCTTATCAAATTAATAATAATTCTTGACTATATATATTCCATCTATTCTTGAATACATATATTCTATGTATTCTTGAATATATATATTCCATCTATTCTTGAATATATATGTTCTATGTATTCTTGAATATATATATTCCATCTATTCTTGAATATATATATATTCTATATATTCTTGAATATATATATTCTTGGATATAATAAGGAAAAGGGAGTGTTAATGGAATTATAAAGATAGTTGCAACGATTATAATTTAAAAAATTAAAAATGATAAAAATGTGCTCCTTAACATTGTTGAAATTTTAGTCCATTAATTAAAAGAATGGTAACTCCTCTAGCAATCTATACAACAAGAACCGCTAAAAACAGTTGCTACTTTCTTACTCTTTGAAATAAGCGCTTCACATAATCAAAACTTTCTTTGCTGTAGAAAAAGTACAATAAACTGAAAACAAAAACCCTCTAAATTAAAAAATTGCAATTTTTAAAAAGAACCTTAAATATCTTAGCTAAAGAAAGATTTTTTTCACATAAAGGAATTAAATCTTTTAATTAAATATATAAAAATATACGGATCACAATTTTTACTACAGTGCATCAAGAAAATAATAAAACACAATTCAAGCATATTTCAAATAGGCACTACTAGCTAATACACTTATTTTCGCTTTAAATAAGGACGACAATTGTAAAATCAGTACATTGTAACAGATTGCAATAGATTTGGGTTTGGGTGTAGGAAGTGAGGCAAAGGGGAAAATATCTAATCTAAGGAATACACTAGTCTTTTTGTTTAATGGTCCTCATTAGGGGGTCGTTATTCAGCGTCCTTCAGTGTGACAGGAACGCGGTTCAATCTGATTTGAATAGAACTTCTAAATAGGTTTTCACAGCTGGTGAAAAGGGGAAAGAAATATTCTGAGGCCAAATTTAGACACAAAAATTTCAACTTTGTGAGGAGAAAAATGGCACTAAATGTTTGCGATTTTCAGAACGGTGAACTGGTTAACCCGTTATCATCGGTCAGACGTTTGTGAAAGAGATGCATGCGGAAGAGGCAGTGTCTGTGTTTGGGGTGGTGTCTCTTTAGGTGGACACACAGGCATCCATGTCGTTCCAAGGGGAACCGTAAATGCTCAGGTTTATAGAGATGACATCCTTGATGCTTATGTGCGCCCATATGCCGGGGCGATAGGTGATGCTTTCCTGTTACAGGATAACAACGCAAGACCACACAGGGCTCGCATCGTAGATGATTATCTTCAACGGGAAACAATTATGCGCATGGAGTGGCCAGCTAGATGCCCGGAATTCAGTCCTATCAAGCACGTTTGGGATGCTTTAGGGAGACGTCTAGCTGCTCTCAATCCGCTCCCTCAGACCCTTGCGCGTTTGCAAGAACAATGGCTCTCGCTTCCAATGGAACTGATAGGCCGCATAATTGAAAGCATCACACATCGCTGTATGTGCTGTATTGCTTCTAGAGGAGATCATATTTCATATTGAAGGTACTTTTCCTATAGCAAACTGACACCTTCGATTTGTTCATTTTATACATGTGCTAATTTCTCTACTACCATAATCGTCTGGTAATTTCTTTTTATGTTATTTGATACCTTACTATGTGTTGTATATTGTGGGTAAGTTTCATAAAATTCTACATGTAACTTTTTCAGTAATCGTGATTTTTGTGATTTTTCCTTAATTTATGATAACCAATGTAGATAAAGATTGAACTGTAACAATTTAGGTTAGAGTAATTAAGGAACGTTTAATTTTTCTCTTGCAAGATTTCATGGAAGTTTCAAAATAAATTTTCTTTTTATACATCTTTCCTTCTTTTTTCGCAATTTTAAAATAAAGGTTAAAATGTTTGGAACAGCACCCCCACTAATTTTAGCTGCGAGCCGCCACTGATGGTGAGCGTGATGATAGCAGAGAATCATAGATGTTCTCAAACAACTGTTAGGGAAAAGTTGCAAAAACGATGCTGGATTTTGAAAACAATTCTCCGTGGCTGTGAAGGAAACATTAACTTACCATCTCTAACTGCTTCTTCGAGAGATTCAAACTCAGGAATCTCTGCTCTTTGAAAAACTACCACAATCGAGTAAAAGTTATTAGTTACTTTCGAGTTTACTGCGAAGTAACAAAGGGGCTTTTACATGCTGAGGAATAGTCACTTAAATGACAAAAGTTTTAAGAATCAAAATACCGCGTTCACATAGCACGTCCCCTACGAACGAAACATCTGGATGATACTCACCAGGGGTACCTAGGTACGAAACCTTAGCCCTAATCGAACAACTAGACTTTCTCAATAAATACTTCAAATAATGAAAATTAAAATATGTTTTTAAGGCTTTTGATGATTGTTTATAAGAACACAGCAAAAGAAAATAATTTGTGATGAGTACAGTACTAAGCTATGAAGTTAAGCGAAACATTGCGCCTGAGAAATGTTTTTTGAATGCACCGACTCCTTATGGTTTCCAGACTCTACAGATGGCTATTGAAAGGTGAAACGTTTTGTTAAGATTGATTGGCTATTGAAAGCTTTCAACGTTTTGTCACCCTAAATTGCTTGAGACGGGGGGTATCTACATACAAAACCAGTTCAATTCTGCAGACGACACACAGGCGAGAAAAAATTTGCCAAGTTTCGTACTTGGCGAAAGACGCAATGACGTAACCGAAATCTTTAGGTTTGCAGCCTTTTTAAGTATAATCGATGTAATTGCGTCATGGAGAATATGTAAATGTTACTTCGTTTCCTGAAGTAAAAAATTAACCACTTTAATGCAGAAGAATTAAATGCTACCTCCAAAATGAAAATTGACTATCTGCCCAAACGGAGTTGTGGCGCCCTCTATTTTTCAATATTGATACTAATCGGAATTAGGCAAATATTTATTAATAATGTGATAAAGTATGCCATTTTTTAATTCAGAAAAATTTCAAGGCTGTATTCTATGTGTTAGAAGACTTTTGCAGTGCTTCACCGCATTTTTTTATGTGATAATAGACCGCTAAATTTCCTTATGTTGAAAGAATAGGCAGACATTTGTCAACAAACCGCCTTAAACGAAACATGTAAGATGAGTTGTTGACTGATGAGGGAAAAAAAACTGAAAGCTTTCAGATTTTTAAACGTCCAGAGGGGCATTTTTCAACGTTTTGTGCTCTACCTTTATTTCTTAAATATCATGTACAGTCGGTCACAAAAGTATTCGAACACCAGTACCCTATCAGAAAATTACAAGATGGCGATCTCTCCATCCCATCATTCTCATTTTTTTTTCTGAATCACTTCACTTTTTCTCTGAATCACCCCGATCTTGGAAAACTGAAGTGAAATCTCTCTTTGAACGCCCCGGTCCTGAACTCCATACGATATCTGAACAGGAAAGCCATCTTGGAAACTACACGATCTCTCTTTGAACTATTTAAAAAAATTGATAAAATGGACAATTGGAAAACAGACTCTATACACAATCTCCCTTTAAACCCTTTTTGGACCCCTTGGAAAATAGAAATGAGCTCTTTACACAGTCTGTCTTTGAACCCCCCCTCCTTTTTGGAACTCTTCGAATCTAGGAAAAACTAAAATGGAAGTAGCTCTCCTTGAACCCTTTTGGAACAGCTCCTTCAAATAGGAAGCCATCTTGAAAACGGTAAGCATAACGGGCCGCATATAAGCATTCTGTATCGCGTCACGCGCACATGGAAAAATCTATACTTGTGATTAAACATACTTTCAGAAGGCATCATTTTCTCTTGGCGTAATGACGTTTAGGCGGGGATCTTATGTTTTTTTTTCGTTGAATAAAGCGCATGAGTGACACAGTAGCTTGAAAATTATCGTTTGTTTTCTTTGAAAGGAAAACATTTAGCTGCAGCGTTCTGCAGATGGCTTCCTGTTTCATGGAATAATAAAATTAGAAAATCTTTTAAAGGTGTTGTTAATATCAGAAACAATTTTAAGCGCTTAGGTTATATAAATAGCTGAATGAATTTAAGGCAAAAACTAAAACACGACGATCTCGATCCAACTGTAAAGGCATTGTTTGCTAGTAAGTATATTGTTACGAATTTCACATTTATTTGGCTATTTATTTAGAATTGTAATTAGATTTGCTTCATGTTGCCTTAGCAACGCAGACAATTTTTGAAGAGAAAGCTACGTCAAAAAAATAACAATAAAAATAAAAGAGCGCGTACATTTAATGCTTAATAAATAAATATCTCGTAATTACTGTTGCCATCCAGAAAAATCTAGAAAAATCGTGATTGTTCTACTGATAATTAAAAAGCTTATAAAAGCCGAGGTGAAACACCTCATCTCAGTTCGTTGTTGTTGTTGCTGTTATACTTGTAGCTGTAAAAAGCGAACTGCTGTTTGTTTACTTAATGCTGTATTGATTGTAGCGATTTCGCTGTGAGATAGAACTATTTTATCTGTTTTGAACTGAGTTTTTGCTAAACGTTTGAGATATTGTGATATTGTGCGAAGATCTGTGAAGAAATATTTCAGCATTTTAATTCATTTC
>KK114580.1:479546-494445 GCA_000611955.2 Stegodyphus mimosarum | reverse complement strand
GTAATACACAACGCAATGAATTATGGTTTTGATATTATTGTAGACAAATTATTGTAACTATTAATATATAACATCTGGTGACGTGACAAATTAGCACGTAACAAGTATAATTCTGTCCCGAGATTATTTCTAGAGAGAATGATGCTGTTGTCAAAGAGACTCAAGCTCACTGAAACAGAATTCTTTCCTCTGAGGATGAACTATTAACTTGTACGTAAATTACAAATAAAGCAACAGACACTTTTCATTTGGATTAATCTCGTTAAATAAAATCAAAGGAACATGAAATCCTAATGAAAAACTTGAAGACAAGCCCAAAACCAAGGTAACTAATTCAAAACAATATTCTGAATGCAATGTCTTGTAAAATACTATTCCAAAATGAATTTAGAAAATTAGCTGCAGCTACCGAGTTAAACTATCACCTAAGTGCACATGTAGTTTAACATGATTAAATCACGTTTCTTAAAACCAGATTTCTGAAACTTGAAGAAACATGTAATTATAAGGTTCATGCTTAAAGATTAAATGTTTCATATTTAAGGCATTTTCCCCTAAAAATGGATACTGATTTCTTCCTTATCACACTTTGGGATAATATTTTTTTTAATGGTGGACACTTGCTTTTCTAGCATTGGCCACACCTAAGGCCGAAAGGGGTGGCCATTTTATTGCGGAGGCACCTAACAGGCGGCCACCGTTACCTTCTATGAGGGTATAGACTATTTACATCCATGTCTTGGTCCGGGATTAGAACCCGGGCCCTTTGGTATTGCAGTCGGCTCCCCTAACCGCTATACCCTCTGGGCACGCTGTGAGATTGTATATCTAAATTATTTTGAGTATACAGATTCATGTATACATCTACACGTTATTGGATAGCATATATTACATTCGATTATCCCTTCATATATCTGATACATAACAGAAAATGCAAAAAGTGTCTCATTTTTAGGTTAATTGAGCCTGAATCATTAATATACAATCGTTTCGATTATCTTATTTTTTTTCCTCTTGCTGGTGGCGTGATTTTGTCATCATTTAAACTTTTAAATCAAAGCTCATTTCTGACAATAATTAACTGCTCAGGTTTCATTTCATCATAATCCATTTTGTATTCCTCATACTCATTGCCATTTCATGCAGTTTCATTATTATCCATGCTCACAAGTTTTAACTATCTAAATTATAACTGACCTTAAGAAATTATTCTGATTTAAGGTTTAACCTTAAAATAGGAATCTTCGGATAATTGCAGTTTAGATATTAGGAGTTATAGTGTACTATATATGGGGCACCAAATATTTTAAGTTAACTCATCCAGAGCTCTTAATACAGTTACGTTCATGTCCCACCGCTCTAAATACCAATAAGAATCTGTGACTTAAATTATTGCATTAAGTATATTTTCACAATGAAATATTACTAAATTTTCAATTTCCATCAAATAATGGGAATTTAATAATATCAAGAAAAATTAGTTTATTATCAAACTGTTCTCATAAAATTCAGCCACTTGAGAAAGAAACACTGAAGTTCAGTTCCAGTGTTCTGTACTGAATTTAATGTTAAAATTTGTTGAGTCCTTCCCGTGTCTATATGTACTTCACTCAGAAAATATACATGGTTAGACAAAATAATAGCGCATTCTAATGTAAACAGGAACCTTCAACATGTGCAGTAGGAATTGTAAATTTCAGTTTGCTGAGTATTAGAAGCTTGTGTACTAAATTTCATAGAAGAAACACGTTGCTGGTTTTGGTTCGACTGAAAGAAACAGCATTACTAACCGGTAACCAGGAAATACCCAAGTAAAATGGGTTAGCTGCAGAAGTTTTCTGTTTTACTTTTAATGTAAGTGCAGTTAGATTCAATTTTTATTCAAAAGCCCATTTCCGAAAGACATTATCTCAATGCTAATAGCTTTCTCGAATTTTGCTTTACTTAACTGACATATAATGGTACACGTAATTTATAAAAATTTACAAAAATAACTCTAAATAATAGAATAACATTCACTAAATAATAGAGTACATAAACATTTTAGTTTTCTAGACATGTTTAAAGTGAGTACAAGTTATTTTCCCTTCGAAAATCTGCCATAAAATTGTGAGGTTTTGCGAAAGCTCTCGCCTGCATTGCGTCCGTTAAATTAATCAGCCGGCCAAATCATTCACTCAATGTCGGTCGAAGTGACGCAGCCACAATAACTGAAAGTGGTAAAGAAGTGTATATAGACAACTAAAATGTATCTTTTGTAAGAATTTTTATCGTCAATAGCTTAATAAGTTAACTAAGGATCTTAACGATATATAACAATAGCATATTGAAAATTTTAAGCTATGTAAAAGTATATAACATTAAGTTAGCTGACAAAGCTCAACTGATACTTGAATATAAACAGGATCATACTATCTAATCACTTCACCGTACCTCGTAGAAAATGTATTTCCTTAACTTTAAAGGAATTCTCCCATCAATTATTCATAATGCTAAAAGTGTCAGCTATCAACTGAATATTTATAATAGTTGCAAATTATAAGCAGGCTTGAGCTATAAATATAATATCTCTTTCCGACGTGTCAACAGTATGCATTCTTAAATTAGTTGAGTGAATCACATTTAAAGCTCTGGCTATTTATTATAACGAACCTTTTAACTGATTTATTATTAAAATGCTCGATGCATGCATCACTTCAGGCTTAGGTCCATTATTTTAATAGAATGTGAAACAATTTCTGAATAATTGGTCATTAACCGATAAGTATCGTTAAATCGCAGCAGCTGCTGTCTAAAATAATGATACGTCAAACAGAAACTCGGTAAAATTTAAAGGCAAATTCCCACGCTTAAAACAGATTACTGAAATCTGCGTTTTAAAAGCCTTCCACTTTTAAATCGATTAGAAAGCATTTGAATGTGCTCATGGTAAACCTATTTCAAGAACTAAAACTATTTGCTGCAAATCGATGCCATTTTCTATGCAAGACCAATGGAAAGTCCATGAGAGCATTTTTTTTTGTTCCAGATTGTGCATATTACACGTGCTTCTATCTGTCTCTGATACAGTACACCAAATCAGATAAACAAAAGTGATTATAGCAACTTCTAGGCGAAACTGAGAAAATTGTCAATTCTAACCCTTCATTGCGAAGATGAAAGAAAGTGGGTAATTACAGAACTGTACAGCATCAATTATCCCTTCCGATGGAATGAAAATTTGTTTACTGTTTATCTTGTCTGTCGCCGATGAGATCACATGACCGGCGGCACAGGAATGATGGGAAATTTTCCCTTTTTCAGTTGGACTTGTGTTTGCTTCTTGAAAAACGTTCATCGTACATGTACAATGCATAATCTGGAATATATAAGCATTAATAAATCATTCGTTAAAAATAAATGTCTAAATCTTTTCAAGATAAATTAAGTGTATACATTATTTGGTGCCGAAATTCCCGGATGGGCTTTAGATGTGATGAAAACGAAAATATAATTCTTGATTCTTCCTGAGCTGGAATAATGGATACCTGAAAATATCAGGTAAGCCATTTTCTTTTTATTCTTAAAGTATTGAATCATGAAAAAAGGATTGATTTAAAAAAAAATATTGAATATTTAAGTTGATTTATCGAAATATTACTTGAAAGAATAATACTTGATGCTTGAAAAGGAAAATAAATAATTGATCTTAATCGAAGGAAATGTGTAGAATATGAATGTTGCTCTTAAATGTTTATCTCGTTTTTAAAGGAAGTGACTGAAATATTGTGCTTTAATGTTTATTACAATTATTTGTTGAATTTTATAAGGTTATATTCTATTACTTGAAATATGGAAAATATAGATAAATTAAAGTCGAAAAGAGCTACTATCAGATCTTCAATCACTAAACAAATAAATAAAGCAGAAGATTTGCTGGTAGTAGCGATCGAACAAACTGACACAGATTCCTTGTTAGAGTGTCAGGATATTTTGTCAGAAAAGGAAAATTCTTTAAATGAAATTGATAAAGAGATAGATAAATTGATTGAAGATAAATCTGAATATGAAAAAGAAGTAAAATCTGTTGAAGAATACTCTCATAAAATTTTGAGTATGAAATCCAAAATTAAGAATAGGCTAAGAAAATGTAAAGCAGATACTGAAGTTAATGTAATTCAGAATGCACCTGTAATTCCTGTAATCGAAAGTAACCCTGTTGCGGCAGTTAAGTTGCCGAAATTAAACATTGAAAAGTTCTCTGGTGATCCCAGCACTTATTTAGAATTTATTAACTGTTTCAAGAATGCTGTGGATAACAATGATTCTTTGTCAAAGTTAAGTAAATTTCAATACCTGAAATCTCTTTTGACAGGTGCGGCATATAATGTCGTATCGGGGTTTGATCTCACTGATGAAAATTATGATGAATGCCTAAAATTGTTAAACGAAAGATATGGTAGGCGTGATATAATTATAAATTGTCATATAAATAAAATCTTAAACTTAGAGCCAGTAAAATCATCAAATAATATAAGGGGGCTTAGAAATTTGTATGATAAATGTGAAATACATATCAGAAATCTTAAGTCAATGGGTGTAACAACTGGTTCATACGGGCATCTACTTTTGCCCATACTGTTAAAGCTGTTACCAGAAAACATGGTTCTAGAATTCTATAAGAAAAAGAATACAGGAAATGAGTATGAGATCAATGACCTATTGGAATTCATTAGAGAAGATTTACGTGCCCGTGAGGCCACATTATTAGTAAATAATTCTTCTGGTAATAAAATACATGATACTTGCACTAATTTTAATTCCAAACAAAAATATAATCAGAACTTTTCTTCTAAGAAAAGTGTTCCTACGGCTGCTGCCTTGAACATTTCTATAAAAATATTTTGTGTATTTTGTGACTCTCCAGATCATACAAGTTTGAGTTGCAAAAGGTATACAGACCAAGAGAAACGTTTTAAATTAAAAAAGGGAGGACGCTGTTATAAGTGTTTCTTAAAATCACACCTGTCTTCTAACTGTAAAAGTAAATTAACACCATGTTCGAAATGTGGTAATAAATTTCACAATGAGCTGTTCTGTAATAAATCAGAAAAACCTGAAAATCCTGAGAATATTAACACAGATAAATCCACATCCTTGGTATCTTGCGTTTCTGAACAGAAAAATAAAACTATTTCTACATTACTCCAAACTTGTGTTGTATGTGTTTCTAGTGGGGAAAACAGAATTCATGCAAGGGTTTTGTGTGATAGTGGTTCAGAAAAATGTTTTATAAAAAGAATTTTAGTAAGAAAATTGAATTTGAAACCCATTAGAAAAGAGAACTTATTAGTATATTCGTTTGGTGGACGAAAACCACAAGAATCATCATTTGACGTAGTTTCTCTTGAATTACAAAATGTTTTGCAATCAAGCAATTCCATAAATATTGAAGCCTTGGTAGTTGAAAAAATAACTGGAGCTACAGTCAGAATTCCAGACAAAGGTTTGATTGAACGCTTGAAAATGAGAGGATTTGATCCTGCTGATACAGGGCACGAACGGGAAATAACTATTTTACTAGGATCAGACTTTTTATGGCAAATTCAACTAGGAATTGTGGGGAAAATTGGAAAACATTTATATATTGCAGAAACTATTTTCGGACATACTATTCAGGGGCAGGTAGAATCAAAAAACAGAAAAATAAATTGCTGTACTGTATCAGTTGAAGGTGAAAATAATGAATTGAAGAAATTTTGGGACTTGGAAGTCATGGGTATTGTTGAGAATAACGAAAAGAATTCTACTGATTTAGAAATTATAAATGACTTCCAAAATAATTTGAAATTTAAAAATGGTCGTTATGAGGCAAAATTACTATGGAACAAATCTCGCGATTTATTAAGAAACAATCTTGAAGTGGCAAAAAGAAGATTTGCTGGTCTAGAAAATAAATTTAAGTGTAATAAAATGTTATTTGAAGAATACAACAATATTCTCAGCGAACAAGAACATTTAGGGATTGTAGAGGTATGCCCTGAAAACAGCTCGACATGTAATTCTTATTACATGCCTCACCATCCTGTAATTAGAGACGACAAAACAACGACAAAGGTACGCATCGTTTACGATGCTTCTTCAAAATCAAATGATGCTCTTTCTCTTAATGACTGTCTTCAACCAGGGCCAAATCTAAATCCAAATATTTTGGATATTATTTTGAAATTCCGTGAAAATAGGATCGCCTTTTCGGCAGATATCGAAAAGGCATTCCTTCAAATATCAATCGCGGAAGAAGACAGAGACTATCTGAGATTCCTTTATTTTAAAAACCTCGATCGAAAAGAAAATATAATTTCATACAAAATGACAAGAGCAACCTTTGGTGTAACTTGCAGTCCTTTCATACTTGCCTGTACAATAAAACATCACATTGATAAGTACAAAAATTCTAACTTTAAGACTTTTGAAATGCTTAATTCAAATCTTTATGTGGACGACTTATTTTCTGGAGCAACAACTGTTGAAGAAGCTCTTAATTTATCAAATGAAGCTGTTAAAATTCTTGCTGAGGGAGGTTTTAATCTAAGAAAATTCGAAACCAATTCCCTAGAGCTTAAGCAGAAATGGCTTGAGGAAAAGTTGATCTCTCTCAATAATGACACTCCATGTACATCCTTAAAGGTACTAGGTTTAATATGGAACAATGATGAAGATGTCTTAGGACTAGAATTAAAACCCTTACTGTCTTCCATGAACACAGACTGTACCAAACGTAATGTATTAAAAATAGCAGCCAAAATTTTTGATCCATCTGGATTTATCGCACCCTTTGTAATTCGAATTAAATGTTTATTGCAACAGCTATGGCTTCAAGGGGTGACTTGGGATGATGTATTTTCTGGAGAACTCGAAAATGACTGGAAAAGATGGCTCTCCGAAATAAAAGAACTTAAAATGTTGAAAATTCCCAGATATTATTTTCATGTACCAAATTTGGACATGGACACTGTTCAGTTGCACATTTTTAGTGATGCTAATCCGAATGCATATGGCTCAGTCGCATACCTGAGATATAGAACTGATGAACATAAATTTGAAACTACTTTTGTTTTGGCAAAATCACGTGTTGCACCATTAAAAAAATTAACGCTTCCTCGCCTTGAATTGATGAGAGCATTGGTGGGTGCTAGGGTTGCCAACTACTTGAAAAATGTTCTACATGTTTCAAATGTCATTTTATGGTCAGATTCGGAAATAGTTCTACATTGGATTAAAAGTAGAGCTAAAAAATGGAAACCTTTCATTGCTAATAGAATTTCAGAAATACATGAAATTTCAGATCCTTGTGCGTGGAGACACTGCGAAGGAAAACTCAACCCCGCAGACATAATAACAAAGGGTTGTTCTGCAAAAGAACTGATAGATTTTCCGAAATGGTGGCATGGCCCTGCATTTCTTTCGTTACCTGAAAGTCAATGGCCAAAATCTAAACTATCAACACCAAAATTATGTGATGTATCAGAAGAATCTCGAAATTCAGAAGCTATCCTGGCTTGTGTGATCAAAACAGACAAAACTGATAAAGTTCCACTCATGAATTTGACAAAATTTAGTTCCTTGAAAAAACTTTATCGTGTGACTGCCTGGATTTTTAGATTTCTGTCAAATTTAAAAACAAAAAAGGAAAACAGAAAATTTGCGGAAATTTCAGCAGAAGAAATCAGTAAATCTGAAACCTTTTGGTTAAAACAAGCTCAAGAAGATAGTTTCCCCGAAGTTATAAGGTCCCTAAGAGAAAACAAACACATTCCAAAAAATTCAAAATTGTTCGACTTAAATCCCATATTATCAGATGAAGGTCTGCTTTTGGTACGAGGTCGGTTACAAAAGTCAAACCTACTATTCAACAACAAACATCCAATTGTAATTCCCTCAAAACATAAATTAAGTGAATTAATAATACGAGATGCTCATGAAAGGGTTTTCCATGCGGGGATATCTGATACTCTAGTGCATATACGTGAAAAATTCTGGCTCTTAAGAGGAAAACAATGCGTCAAATCTATCCTGAGTAAATGCGTAATATGCAAAAAATATAATGTACATCCTGGACAACAAGTCACTGCACCTCTTCCAGCGGATAGAGTTAACGAATCTCCGCCTTTCGCAATTTGTGGCCTTGATTTTGCAGGTCCTTTGTATGTAAAAGAAAATGACAGCAAATATTACATTTTATTGTTCACTTGCGCCACTACAAGAGCTATTCACCTGGAGCTCGTAAAAGGCATGACCACTCAAGAATTTTTACTTGCATTTCGCAGGTTCGTTTCCCGAAGAGGTTTGTGTTCTACTGTGTACTCGGACAATGCTAGATCATTTAAAAGAGCCGAACTTGAATTGAAGCAAATGTGGAAAGTGATTAACCACCCTGAAATTAAAAAATTTTATGCTTCGCATGGAATCACATGGAAATACATTGTAGAGCGTGCTGCCTGGTGGGGCGGTTTTTATGAACGTTTAGTTCGCAGTGTTAAAACTAGTTTGAGAAAGAACATTGGGAAATCATCTTTGACTCAAAGTGAATTAGAGACACTTTTGCTTGAAATAGAAGCGATGATAAACTCGCGCCCATTAACATATGTTTTTTCTGATCTTGAAGAGCCTTCTGCACTTACTCCAGCACACCTGTTGATTGGTAAACGACTCTTGAGTTTGCCAACTATAAAGAAGAATGACTTGAATTTACCAGGTTCCAGAGAAGCAATGTTGAAACGTTTCCGTACACGAGAAAATCTACTAAATCACTTTTGGAGTAGATGGAAAAAAGAATATCTCTTGTGCTTGAGATCTGCTCATTATACCGGACAGAAAAAACCATCCGCATTCAAGACAAATGATATAGTGCTTGTTCACGATGAAAACTTACCTAGAAGCTGGTGGAAATTAGGAAGAATAACTAAAACTTTTATCGGTAGAGATGGAATGATCAGATCGTGTGAAGTGAAAACTGGTAATTCGGTAATCAAACGTCCTGTGCAACTATTGTATAATTTAGAAATTGATGATATCAATAGTTCTAATAATCAGTGACTGATCCAAAATAGATTAAATGACTGATAAACTGACGATAGACATTAAAAAAAAATTTTCATCCATACATTTTATCATTTTCCTTGGTTTAATGATTTGTGTTCATCTTAAGAAATGTTAATTTTAAAAGTTTTTTTTTATAGTTTCAGGAAAATTTTGTCTTGTTTATAAGAAATTATTGATATAATGTGACCTGTATATGTAAGTATTTTATTTGTTTCTTATTGTTATATTAGCATTGTAATAGTTAGTTAAGGTTTGTGATGAACCTATCGTTCATCGGGGGGGAGTTTGTTGAAACATTTTCGTTTTCCCTTCCGATGGAATGAAAATTTGTTTACTGTTTATCTTGTCTGTCGCCGATGAGATCACATGACCGGCGGCACAGGAATGATGGGAAATTTTCCCTTTTTCAGTTGGACTTGTGTTTGCATCTTGAAAAACGTTCATCGTACATGTACAATGCATAATCTGGAATATATAAGCATTAATAAATCATTCGTTAAAAATAAATGTCTAAATCTTTTCAAGATAAATTAAGTGTATACAAGCAACTTCTAGGCGAAACTGAGAAAATTGTCAATTCTAACCCTTCATTGCGAAGATGAAAGAAAGTGGGTAATTACAGAACTGTACAGCAACATCTAATTCAATGATATTTCTTTTATATGTGATGGGTTAATGCAACTACGTTACAATATTACCACATTCAACCATTCATCCCCATTCAGTTCCAACTTACCCACTCCATTACTACATTTAACCATTCATCCCCATTAATTTCCAACAAATTCCACAAATCTTTAGCATATTCAACAAAATTAATGTCACAGTCCTAGATTGTAAGTGAATCTGCATCTATTATAGATGGCATACCATCTATACATAACGTGTCAAATGAGGAAAGAAATCTGCTAGTTGGTACCATTGCAAGAACCAAAAGAACAAATTACTTTCGATGTATGGTTTTAAGAAAGCAGATTTTATTTCAACTACACTGCAGGAGGTCTATCTTCTTCAAAGTTTGCCGCATACGTTCGCATGTTAATCCATATGCCTATTACATAGCCTGTATGTATTGGCTAGGAATAACAAAAGCATATCCCAAATTAGAGTTTCCGGAGTACTTGAATGCTCCATCTTTAACGTTGAATTTTGTTTTTTTTTTTCCGCTCTCCATATCGCCTATAAGCATATTTGGCATTATGATCACAGTTCCTCAAATTACCATAAAAATTAATTTTCAGTTATTTTTCAAATATCGTATTGCACTTGTTGAGACTTTTTGATACCTAAAATAAATCTGATGAATCAAGGGCATCCGATTGTCTCTATAGCCTCTGTTTTGGGACATGCCTTTGTCTTTCCAAGCCTGAGCAATGAATGAGATAAGTTGATTAACTTCTAAGCGCTGTGCAAGATTTCAACAAGCATATTATTTATGACAGAAATGGTTCTAAATATGACAGAAACTCATATTTAACCCTCATTATTTCATAGGAATAAATTCCTTAAGTAATTTATATCAGATGACTCATAATGACTGCTCATTAATGTATCTTTAAACGTCCGTTTATAGTAATTAAATGGCACTGTATAGCTTATGATTCTCCATTTTCTTCTATCCTGCTTCGCTGCAGAGTCAGATTACATAACTCCTCTAACTTCTTCTAGACAGTTATTCTCTCGTTTTTATTCGATGGGGCATGTCCAATTCATTTGAGGCAAAGCTACTCTGCACATTCTGGGACCATTCACTGTGAAATAAAAGAGTGCATATAGATATTTCGTTCAATCCTGAGCATTACAGGAACCCTTCGCCAAAGTTAACTGACATACGCAGTTTAAAATATCAGGCGTTATGATCCATTGTCTATCTTCACAATAAATTTCAAAGAAAAAGGAGAAGTACAGTTTTAATTACCTGATGTGAATTTTAAAAGTCCAATTTTGGTGCACACCGAATTTTTTCGTGGACGCAAAAGTTTCTTCTAAAATAATATGTCTGCATAACCTTTTTAAATATATAATCAACTGAAGAAAAGAATGCTTAGAGCATTAAATGTATAGAAAACTTTTCAGAGGAGAGAAAGCGGAATTTGCAGACGAGATCTGGTACCAAAAAAAGGCTTCCATTACATGAATGGATTTTGAAGGCATTGTATAAAATCACTTATGTTCAGCAGATTTATCTACTCTGTTACTGGTAAACAAGAGGAAGTTATTAAGTAATGTTATTGAGAGAAAAGGATAATTTGTTGGCCTACATTAAACATGAAAAAATCTAATGTGGACAATAACGACTTCCTTGTACGGCCTAATAAATTATACACATTTTTGCTGCATTTTATTTTAACTTATTTCCTCGAATTTCATTACAGGTATATTTCTCATTCAACCAATTCAATTCTTACTTTGCGGGAAGACAAAAATACATAAAAACGCAAAACATCTTCATTAAAAATTGTATAAAATATATAAAAACATGCAGAATATAGTTAAAAACAGTTTTTACAATTAAAATTAGAGCTTCTAAGCAAAAAATAAGTAATTCGGCCAGCGCGGAAGAAGACAGATTTTTTGGTGCACAAAACTGAAAGTTTACTTTTGCTCCCCCTCTGCAAAAGGCACTAATGTTGGTGCAGAAACTGACTTAATTCACTATTCTACGAAAAGCTTCAAATGTAAACAAATAACATCTTCGTTAGGCTTAGTAGCACTTAAACGTTTTAAATTGTTGATAATTCTATTGCATGCAGATTAACTAAAGACATAAAATCCTTAACTGGAACATAAGAACTACATAATTGTATCCCTTTTAAAGCAAAAATTGCACAGTTTATCAACATATAAGAATAAAAAGACTGAGCCCACCGAGCCAGGTAACAGAGGCGGTATATAAATATATATGCAGATAGATTGATAGATAGATAGATATAAATTCAAAATAAAAGTTATTAAAAGTAAATTAAAAAGCCTGTGACTTGCGTTAAGCTACAAAGTAACAAACCAATAATTCATGGTAATTTATAATAAGAAAACTCTCCATATACCATGTCCAAGGAACAGAAATTCAATTTACAACCATGAATGAAAAATTTTTTTTGTCAATACATATTTTAAATTAGCATTTTCTACACCTCCTTTGCTTTAAAAACATAAAAATCTGCTAAGAAAAATCTTTAATCACAAAAATACCAAAATCAAAAGTAAAAATGTTAAGTATTGAAAAAGCAGTTATTCTCATTGATCGCAGATTAATCGACTTATGAAGGGGATAAACTAATTTACCATTTATGATTCTAATCTAGCAAATAATTTGATGCTTACTTGGAAGTAAGATGAAACACTCTATATCAATTTAGTTGTTAATTGACGGTAGATTGGTTTATCCCCTTGCTAAGTCGATAAATCTGCCATCAATGACAATAACTTCTTTTTCAATACTTAAAGTTTTTACTTTTCATTTTGGTATTTTTGCGATTAAAGATTTTTCTTAGCAGATTTTTATGTTTTCAAAGCAAAGGAGGTCTAGAAAATACTAATTTAAAATACGTATTAAAATTCTGACAATTTGTTTTTTCATTCATGGTTTTAAATTGAATTTCTGTTCCTTGGAGATGGTATATGGAGAGTTTTCTTACTATAAATTATTATGAATTATCGGTTTATTATTTTGCAGCTTTAGCGCAAGTCATAGGTTTTTTAATTCGCTTTTAATTACTTTTATTTTAATTTGTATTCTAACTAATAGCAGCTTTTAGCGCTATGTTAGTAACAGCCTACTCTCTATGTGTTATCTCCAAGAAACTTTCCAATTTTCGCCAATTTAGGCTAAACTTTCTTAAATAGAAAACTACACTTTACGACACCTTTCTTACTTCCATCACTTAATACTTGCATTTCCAGCCACTTGATTTTAAAATTTTACAGGCAAGTTGGTTAATTTTAGCTTACTAGTTTGATCTTTAAATTTCTAATTTACTAATTGTTTTTAACTTTAAGGATTGTATCATTTTTGGTCTTCTTATGATTTTGAATTACTTTTCAATGTTCTAAAGTATATTTTTGTTTTTACTTTTGTATTTGAGTACAAAAATGAGAGTGTATGGGATATGTCTTCTAAAGTAAACATCCCATTCAGTTTAATTGTGTTTTTAGTGAGAAACTTTAATTTTAAAGATTATTTGCTCTTTAAGAGGATTCTTTTGGCTTAAATAGACTAATGTTTTTATTTTGATTGAGTATTAATTGTGACTTCTGATTTGGATCTAGCAAATAATTTGATGCTTACTTGGAAGTAAGATGAAACACTCTCTGATAATTTAGTTGTTGTTAATTGATGGTAGATTGGCTTATCTCCTTGATAACTTGATTAATCTGCGATCAATGATAATAGCTACGTTTTCAATACTTAATATTTTTACTTTTAATTTTTGTATTTTTGCAATTAACGATTTTTATTAGCAGACTTATTTTTTAAAGCAAAGTAGATCTAGAAAATACTAATTTAAAATACGTATTAAAATTCCGACAAAAAATATTTTTCACTCATGGTTTTAAATTGAATCTCTCTTCCTTGGAGATGGTATATGGAGAATTTTATTGTAAATTATTATGAATTATTGCTTTATATATATAGATGTGCATATATATATATATATACATATATACTTTTGATGAAGCCGATTGCAACCAAAAAGGGAGGTGCACAAGTACGTACAGCAGAAGCCCAAATATAAAATTTCAACGTTCTGAGGCTATTTGTTTCTGAGTTATACGAGGTACATACATATGCGCGTACAGACGTAACGAAGAAAATTTCTTCTGAATCCATTTTTAATTCCATTTTAAAATCCGTTTCGGAAAAAGAGTCCTTTTATGCGTTTGTTAGTATAGATATCACTCAAAAATATCGTTCAAATGGATTCGAGAGCGATCAAAAGCGATATTTTAGTTGAAATATGATACCCGAAATTTTTCACTGTTACAAAACTTCCTTTACTTCGTATAAGCAAGTAGAAATAGAAAATTTTTGAAGCAGTAAATTCATTGTACTTTTAGGTTTCGAAAGGCTGACGGAAATGTACTCTATAACATAAAAAGCGACGCATCACTAAGGAATTATTCGAAAAGGCCGAAACTGCTCATGCCCGTACCTTACTATAGAATATACAAATGATCAGCTTTTAGGTCACAAAACATATTCAATTAAACTCTCAAGCTTGAAGTTTAATTCATCTATTACGGTTTTAATAGCTTTCATAAAATTAGAAACTGTTATCACATTATAATGCATTGTTATATTTAATGCACAGCTTTTAAATAAAGTATACAATATTGGGAAAAATTAAATATTTTTACAGCTTGAATGTACAGTTCATCTGAAAAATGTATATTTGTAATCTTCGAATATCATGTACTTATATGTCTTCATATCCTGGATGATTCTTCCACATCACTTTGGAGGAGACTGTCTAAAAACTATTTTTGAAAGAGATCACCTCATCTGTCTACTTTTCAAAGCTCTTCATTTCAGTTAAATTGACGCTAAGCTTTCAGATATAAAACTCTGTTATTTTCTAGCTTTAAAACACCAAAGTATTTTTTTCAAAAGGTATTATAAAAGAGCATTAGATGACATAAATGGTTTATTCTCCGAAATGAATATAGATTGGAGAGATGAATAATTTACGACATCACATTACTTTTTGCAAATGTTATAATCTATAAACAGCGGTTCTCAAATTTTTGACTAACGTGTACCAACTAAACAAAAAACTAAAAACTTCAGTGCCAGCATTCCATTTTAGAAAGATTATTT
>KK114580.1:468293-479516 GCA_000611955.2 Stegodyphus mimosarum | reverse complement strand
ATATATATATATATATATTGCCATTTTCACAGGCTGTTGGTTATTTGTATTAAATATGCACTCATAATAAAAAACATATTAGATTAAAAATTGGTTACCATTTTAATTATCAAAATTTAACTTCAATACTGTAATTCTAACATTAATGCGAAATTTGTGCCTCTTTTAAAAGAGATCAATTTCTCTACGTCTGATTTTATTTCACTTAGCTTTAATCGTAAATTACGATCCAAATTTGATTTTGTTCTGTAATTGCTTTTAAAATATAACAGAAAGAAAACCTTCTTCAAACAATTAGGTTGTGCAAAAAGGGAACAAAAATTTAATACCTTTATTTGAAATGCCTTTAAATTCTTTTTTTCGGTTCAGCCAAAAGTTAACAAGTGTGTTATTTTTGAAATCTTCAGTCAGAGTTCGATCACAGGAAATTTCTGTCAATTGCTAGTTTTCTTCACGAGATAAAATTTCAGGTACATTTGAACAAAACTGAATTCTAATCCAATTTTTTTTCATAATTCTCGGTAAAATACATGTCGAAATTATTTTGAATGTCGGGTGCTAATTCTTCTTTTATTTTGAAATTATTTTGGGTTAGAAAGCTTTTTAAAAGTGTTAAAAAGCTTGAATTATTATTATCCAATTCATTATTAGGTAGAGTTTTTTATCATTGCATTTATTTTATCTCTAATGGTCTACAAATTAACACTTTATCCTTGTAATCCTAAGTTTAATTCACTTAACTTTCTAAAAATATCAGCTAAATATGCTAAATGCGCCAACCACAATTCACAAAATAAACATTTTTGCAGTTCAAATTTTCAATCACAGAGAAAAATTTGAATTTTTGATCAAAGTTCAAAAAAACAATTTAAAACTTGCTTCTGGATAACCACCTCACTTCGGAAATGTAACAAAAGAGTTTCCTCTTCACTGCACATCTTCTCTTGAAATAAAATCGTAAATATTCTTAGCTCGACCTTTAATAAAATTAACAATTTTCACGGTTTGCTTCAAAATGATTTTTAGGTTTACGGGGATTGTTTTGGCTACTAAAGCTTCTCGTTGAATGGAGCCTATGAGTAAATTTAGTTTCAGTTGTGACTTGCTTTGTTTCAGAAATAACATCGAAATATTTTCCTGTTAAATCCCGAGTTCCGTCACTGCATACGACAATACATTTATTCCAAGGAATATCATTCATTAAAATTATTAATTACTTTAAAAGTTTCACTTGCTGTTGCTCTATCGTGAAAAGATTCACAAAATAAATACTCTAGGGCAATTCACTTATCTTCTTCGAAACGTATGTAAACTAATAATTGAACAAAGTTCGTTATATTAGTACTTTCACACAATTGCAATGCGAAATACTCACTGTGTTTTATTTTTTGAATAAATTTCTCTTTTAAAGAATTTGCCATTTCATGAATTCGTCAACTTACTATATCATTTGATAACGGAATATTATTGAGGTTATTAGCTGCGTTTTTCGTTGAATAATGTTAAAACGATATCTTTAGCTGCTAGTAATATAAGGTTTTCTCCCAATATTTTGAACCTGCTCAGTCTTGGCAATTCGGAAGCTTACTAGGTAACTAGCTTCCAAAGCTTTTTCATTTGAAGTAACAAAACCTTTTATTACTTGTTTACTATTTTTGAACGGCGATAATTTCCTCTTAAAATATTCTTCAGATTTATCTTTTAAACTGGCATGCTTAGATTCAAGACTTCTTTTAACAAATGATGGTTTCATACTTTGATTGGATATTAGTTCACCACAAACAAAGCATTGGGGTTGAGGGTCCATTTCATCTCTACTCCAAGTAAACTCAAATGATAAGTAACTTTCATTTCTTTTCGATAAACAATTTTTCTTTTCTTTTCAATATGCTTAGTGCTAGTATACAGTATAGTGTTCTTTTCAATATTCATAGTGCTAATATATAGTTTAGTGTTCTTTTCGATATATTCATAGTGCTAGTATATAGTACATTAGTCTTAGATCCATCAGCTGTGAATCATCATTTTTCTGCTTAATGAATCCTAGCCATTTCCCCACGTTGAAAATCTAAGTTTCTTTTATTATTTTTCACAAATATTTAAACGCACAATATATTACGAGGTCTTGAAAACCAAACGACGATATTCTCAAATCGCGTAGAAAAGTAAGGAATACAAAGCAACAAGACAAAATACTTGCTGTTAGAGACAGCAAATTGACTTAAAATGATTCTAATTGAAAGTAGAGCAGGATGTGCTCAAAAATGGTGGCGACATAGTATAGACATGCTAATAAATCGATCAACTCTGAAACAATTAATGAGATAAAGATTAAAAAAATAATAAAAGATTAATGTGATACTGTTATCTTTATATAGGAACTTATTTTTAATTTCTATTAAATTCAACGTCTTT
This sequence comes from Stegodyphus mimosarum, assembly GCA_000611955.2. Lineage (NCBI taxonomy): Eukaryota > Metazoa > Arthropoda > Arachnida > Araneae > Eresidae > Stegodyphus > Stegodyphus mimosarum. The sequence goes on along the minus strand of KK114580.1, from coordinate 477,101 downwards.
TTTTATCACTGCTGTTAAAAACATTGCTTATGAACAAATTTTATTATGTCTAGAGCTAAACGAATATTTGTGAAAATACAAACGGATTATTTTGCTTAAAGTGTACGAGCGGCTATTGACTTCGCTCAAATCGCATAAATTTACGAGTATTAGAAAAAAAATTAAACAGGAAGTCGGGACATTTAATTTTTGAATTTAATAGTTAAAATACTTTGTTTCTTTGCGTACCACCTATTTTTCCCTTGCGTACCACCGGTTGGGAATCTCTGATATATAGGATTACCCGACAGATCGAAAAATCTTGGATTAGAATCGCAGCAAATACAGAGACTTCAAACATACTGAGACTCAGTATCCTTCCTATTGAATTTCATCATAAATTTTAAATCAAAGAATGAACTGTTCTAAGAGAATTTAGAGTTATTTTTATTTTCAGGTATTCCTTCAAGCATTTACAGTTTTATGGTTTCATTCCTGCATATCAGCAAAAACACAAATTAGAGCTTGCATTAAAATATTTTAATATTGCTCTACCATATTTCTGAGAATACGTTTACAAGCTTAAATATATTTCCGACTAAATATGCATATCGACAAGTAGCGTAAATTACAGCATCCTTTAAAAATGTTTCAGTATTGCTCTACCTTATTTCTCTGAGTGATTTTAGTAGTTATCAGCATAGAAATAGTTTCAAATGTATTTCTAGTTAAATACCATTGTAATAAAACTTAAAGAGTAAAATATTTTGTCCAAAATCTTTGCGCAAACTATTGGTATATTGGTATTATTGCGCATTTTCCCTTTTTATAAATACCTTATCTCTCAATTTCTAAATAATACAGAGATTTTATGAGTTAGTGGCTTGATATTAAATAATACTAGCAATTTCATTTCAGGTCCAGTAAATAGGCATCAAGAAATGAGTTACTGAAATCGGGGCAGACTGGATGCAGCGAATAACTTAGTTTAATTTCATGGGCAACATAAACACCGCTCTTACATTGCAGAGTCATTAGGATTTTTCAAGTAGGAAAGACGTAAAGTAAGCAGTGCCCTGGCCGAGACTTACCACTGGACCTCTCTAATGCACACCGAATGTACTACCGTACATCACGAAGACATACAGAAAGGAGGGAGAAAATACCCTATATACCTTTTAAAGGACTGGGGATTAGGGGATCCAATCGCCAAATCCTGGTGCTGAAGAATCATCATCCACCAACTTTTAGTTCGGCCCGCACTGTGGAGTCATTAGGTTATTCTGATGTAGGAGACATGAAAAATGAGCAGTGCCCTCGCTGGGGCTCGAACCTTTCGAATACGCGCTGAGTGTGCTAATCGTATCACCACGAAGGCATGATGGAAGGAGGGAGAAAATAAAAAACTAAAGATCTGAGAACTTCTGTCTCTATAATATCTGCTGTACTTCCGTTTAACTAAAATAAGAATATCCTAAATTACGTAGCCATACGAAATATAATTATTTTTAATTGTAATAAGCTGTATCACTGGGAAAAAATTTACATTACAGTTTTCTTCCGAAATCCAAAGTTCTTTATTATTTTAACTGAATACTTCCGTTAGTTTACTTCTTTTGAACATATCCTACTGCAAAACCACAAGAATGTAATCCAACGTTTTAAATTAAGCCATATATGATTTTAGATAAATAGTCGATGTATTTTGAGAGAAACTGGCGCAAGTCTCTCCCATCTTGAACAAGCAAACTTAAGAAGAAAAATTTGGTTCCTTGAACAAGAAAGGCCTGCATCATATTCTCTCAAAAATTTACAAATGATTTCTTTAAATGTAATGCCAGTCTAGGAATGCTCCTAATACCAAAGTACAATTTGCGTTGTATCACTTACATCTGTTCAGTTCAACGAATTACATGTAAGGTCTTATAATGAAGAAATTAAGATTCCATACGATAGCCATATTTTACTCTCGTGATTGCCATTAGAATTACTTAAACTGTCAACTGTCTATTTAAATAATAAGCGTCTTGTACGCTGCACATACACTGAAATCTAGTATTCGAATAAATATTACCTTCTCACCCTCATTAGCTGAAAATTTTAATGACTACTTTAACAATAATTTCAACATCTTTCTAATTATGAAATATTCTACCTCCTCTGATTAATTCCAATTGTTGCGCATCAATGGTTGTATCAGTTACGAATAGTTCATCACTCAGATTTAAAATGTTTGGTTAAATGAATTCAATCTGAATACCCCTATTTACTCAGAAGCTAGACGCATATGTCAATACCATCCTTAAAATACCTTCGTAACATACCGAATCACTTCTATCAAAGTAATTTTCTTCTCTCTGTCTTTCATCAATCTGGTAAGAAAAATTATACATCTATGCTTGACAGAAATTTTGAATTATTCCATTTTAATTCATTATTACATGAAACATAATTTGTTTTCGCTTTTTGGTTTTTGCAGCAATATGCATACAATTTTAAATGAAATTTCTGTAAATAAATAATATTCTAGATGAATACAGTTAAATTCAATGTAGCATAATTCATAATATTTCATACACAAGAGATAAATAAAAAAACGGGTGCATTCAGATTGTGATAACTTTGCTTACGAGACACATTTTAGTAAAAATATACTAAGTTCAAATTTTTATTCCTGTCTTTTAAAAAGAAATTCCAGTTAGTAATTTGGCTTTAGCCTTTAAAATCTTATTTAAAAAAGTAACAGCCTTGTAATAGTAAATACAGTGATCGGAAATATTGGGCCTGAAAACATTGTCAGAATTGTGAGACGTAAACCAGTGGTCTCAAACTGGTGGCCCTCCGAGCAATTTTACGCGGCCCGAGGATACACTTTCCGTAAATTAATTAGCATTATTATTACATTAGCTACTATGACAAGAATCGGAAGAAAACATTTATGATTTTAATGACTTTGAGCCCAATTTTACATTATTTAACCTTAAAAAACCTTAAAAAAATAGTGAGTGATGCTCCAGAAAATCTACACACGAAGCTAATTAATTTACGCTATTATATGCATCTTATTCAGAGACATGAAGATACAGACTTGGTTAACATTTTTTGTACTAATGAAAAGATAAATACTCTCAATTACGAATTTTTGCAATAAGAATAATAGCTTGTTTGGAAGTACATTAACATGCGAACACATTTTCCCCGCAGTTGAAAGTTAATAAAAACCTGACCGATGAGCATCTACAATAACTGATGAAGAGAATTTCTAGCAATTTTCTTTGAGGTACAAATTTATCAAAATCGAAACACTATAAGGCTTTACAGCTGAAAGCTGTAGAAAGAAATACAGTAGTTTATAATTACTTACATGCGAATATAAATACTTTCTCTGTACGTGTCAAAGAAAATTCGGTATATAAAAAAGTGAAATTGAAATTTTGTCTCATTGAAAAATTTCGTAATTTATTTATTTTTAGTTTAATTTATTTAGAGTTCAATTCAGCGTATTTAAATAAATTTCGTTATTTGAAATAAATGTCAATCTAATCAGAATTATGCTTGTTTAATTTAAGAGCATTATATTATTCTTATTACTCATAAGTAGAATAAATATATCCACTATTCTTACCTACAAAAATCTTTCACTTACCTATACTTTTATTATTACTACCCCCCCCCTTTCATGTACTACTGTGTTTAACGTTCGTTGTTAAATGTGCTATGATCTCAAGTACCATTAGATTATCCCAAATACCGTGATTAATATATATTAATTATCAAACTCTGATCATATTAGTTTAGCTTCATATAATGTGTTTTCCAATTCCTTGGAAAAGCAGTTAAAAAAACTAATCTTATAAAACATTAAGCTGTGTAAATTATTTAATCCTTGAGTTCAAGATAACACGGTAATTAAAAGTAATCTGTCTCTACTGCCTTTTCAGAATCCGTCATATAAATGAGAAATTTAAAGAGAATTAAAGCTATTCTTTCTATTTCGTCTTAGATACAAAATGCGATTATCTTTCGCTCATTAGCCAACTTCATAGTTTAGGAACAACAGATGTAAAACTTCCTAAACGTGTAAGTGAAGTCATCACAGTGTTAATGTAATTCTTCTTTAAGTTGAATACAAATGAATAATAGGAATATCTGGGAAAGAAAACAATAAGTGTGAGAAATAAAAACATATAATCGAAACAGGTTTCATCATTTTATTACAAATAAGGCAGCAGAGTTTCGTGAAATCTGAAAAATAAATAAAAAGTTAATCATTTTAATAGCCCTTCTCATATGAATTGAAAACTCGTGGAATTTGTATTCTAGAAGTGAAATAATTAAATACCCAGATGAAAACTCTAAAATAACCGAATGTCGTAAAAAGTGAGTAATTATGAAAAGGTACCTATTTATTATAAAAATTATTTTTTATATTTCAGGAATAAAAACCTTTATGTGGCCTATCGTCAAAATGCTGATAACGAAAATATAGTAACTATACGCCTAAAAATCCCTAAAAATCCGGATCTTACTGAAATCCGTTACTTTACTAAAATGCCATACACATTTTTGTGAAGCTTTTATATATACTATTGCGTACATGTCAAAATTTGCGTAAACGATACAAATGGTGCCGTATTTTCGAACTTTCAGTATATTATGTACCAGTTACGATAATTTGGAAAGAGAGATTGAGGGAAATCATTTGCTGTTGTATTGCTGTAAATATGTACTGCTGCACAATTTGCATCTGTTACCTATAGCTCTTAAGTTAAGTATTGCTTCTAGTTATGTTACTTGGTTAACATAAAACATTTTAAATATAAAATAGTCATCAAAATATGCATTTCATAGTGGGAATTTAATTTTCATTCACCTACTTAAATCAAGAAATAGCTGTGCTTCATCTCAGTTTTAGGTTGAAAGCGAAATGTTTTTTAATAAACTTTCCCTAGATATACACTCAGCATATTTGCCACTATTAATCTACTTTCCTTTAAAAAAATATTTCAGTGACGTGTAAGCAATATCAGAAGCCTGTACGCAATTCCTTAAGAAGAAAAAAAATATTTCATCTTATTGAGTATACACGCATGCGTGTTTCAAAGATAGCGTGGTAATCTATTTTCTGTATTAAGCCTTGCGGCTGTACGAAGAGGATTGTCATAATAAAGAATAAGCTAGGGACTGAAATTAAACTTGTATATTAAGGCCTCTGCACTGTTGACTCGGCAGAACCGAAATCTCCATCTCATTTTCTCCGCAATTCTCGCTTGAAATCGAGAGCCGGTAAATTTAGAAATTCCATTTCGCGGTGTTTTCTAATGCTCTAATTTACCGTTCCGTGCTGTTTCAGTTAATTCAGGGAGAAGACCGTAAAACGGCTTTGAATATAATCTGTATGAGGCGAACGTGAACTAATCGCTATTTTGTGCTGGAGCTCAGATTGCGAGTATAAAGCTCGTTCTGGATATGTTAAAGGAATAAACTTTCAGTTACTAGATATGTGCTCCCAAATGTCTCCAAACTAGGCTGAAATTACTCCGTTAAATTTATTGTATAACCTTTGAACCTGTCTTAGCTTAAATTTTAATTTTGATTAAATCTTTCTTTTTAAAGTATCAATTTTATACTACATAAATCAACGAACATTTCAAGAGCTTAAAATTCTTAGTAGTAGCCCTTATGTGAGACTATCTGAGAAAATGTTCATTCCAGTAGAAAAACATTACGTGTCGGAAAAATTAAATGCATGTATGAAACTAGACATCAAAGCATATTAAAAGTTGGACTTAAGAGGTCGTTCTAACAACCCATGTTAAACTACGAACCTGTATCAAACACTCATCTTTTAAAGTTACCTTAAAGATATACTGCGAGTTATTGCCTACAGCATAAACTGACTGTGAAAGCACAAACGCACAAGAGAATAAAATTTTAACATTATTTTACCTCATTACTTGTGAGTCTCAAAGTAAAATAATACAAAACAGAGACTCTAGGGTTGTGATTGTATAGAAGCTAAAGTCAATGTTTTTTAGACAGTCAGTCTTGTCTGAAGCGAAATGAAGTCAATGAATGAAATGAAAGCAAAGTCTTACAAATGTTAAATTAACCTTTTTTATTAGCTTTTGATCTTAATGGAAGGCACCACCTGTGCTACAGAACAAAACTCCGTCACCTGCGGATACTTAAACTAATATAAGTATAATTTTAAATTTAAACAATGTAGTCTGGGACTACGTACAAAATAGTTTACTTACGCTGACTCAAGTAATTAACAACGCATATTTAACTTCGGCTAGTAAATGATTAAAGCCAGAATAAACTTTCGCAAAGCTGGCGATAGGACGTGAACTGCAAGCGATGCTGCCGCAAATTATACTCTAAAACTTTCAAATTCTCGGCTTAAATATTCTACAACTAATTTGCATTCTGGTGAGAAATACATAATGAAGAAATTACAGTAAAGTTTTAAATCATAATAATTGATTTATTAAGATAAAATCTTACAGAATATGTCTCTTTGACTTTTCAGCAAATGATCATACAGTCGTACAGATCATCTTCCAGATCGCACAAATTCAACTGAATACAATATCAAAGTTCTTACTCAGGCACACTTGGTTCGAACAGCCTAATCTAATTCAAAACTCATCAACCTGGGATAAAGTCCGGTAATATTCTTATGCGAGCTTCGGTTCTCTAATGCAATTCAAAATCGGCTATGAAACCAAAGCCAAAAGTCTTTCTCTACTCTAAATCATGTGATTACGATTCTTTCTTTCAATTTAAACTACACCGCTTGACAATCAGATTAGCATAAACCTCCTGACTGAGCGAATACATGACGAAGTGACGGATAAAGAAAAGGTCTAAAATAAACTTATAACTGTTAGTCAAATTCAAATTAAATGTCACAAAGCAACCTCGAGTTAGAAACGAGGTGCACAAAATAATTAAATATCGAGAACTGTGAAAATTCAATATTTATATGAAAACTCTAGAAAAAATTATCAACAGTATAATAATATAAAAGAGTTAAACATACTATATTACTGGAATATCATTATAAAAACTGAGCCCTCCTGCAAATTGCAGTTATAATCGAAATAAACCTTATAAAGTAAGCTAGAACTAAAGTATTTTAATTGCGGTTTGAAAACTTGATTAGTCGTAAGGAATCTCAAGGTTGCAGCTATAGGAATTAGCTGACACATTTACACTAGAATTGCAAATATCCAGCCAAACTGGAAGCCGCGTTTCATCTGGATAATTAGATTATCTTTTTATTATTGTCTGAACACGTATTTACTTTGATACAAGAGTTTCATTCTTTTAGAACATATATTTAAATAAATAATACACAGTTAAAATATACAAAACAAGTTTACTTAACAGTATCTTGAGTATTTTTTGTTAACCAACCCATTATCTCTTTATATGATATGTATTATCATCCCTACTTTTCATTAGCTCTCACCAGGATGTGAAGGAGAAATGTATATTTGAGGGAGACTTCTTGAAAGTTAGACAGAAAGTTTTGGCTACAACCTTGACCATATTAGTATTTCCTTACCCAGCTCAGCGTTTGAAATTATCCGCTGTTAGCCTTTTTGCTAGCCGAATTCAATCGCGCCTTTAGTTAGAATTTGAGCTAGTGCTTGTTAGGCTGTTGCACTGTACGTCTTCAGAAGCAAACTACTTTGAATTTGAAGCTCACATTTCTGTTGTCCGAAATATCGGGAGTTAAAGAGATTTACATTTTAAGCACAAGTTGTGCATCTGTTCAGTTTAATATTTTAAACAAAAATATTATTTAAACCTTCTTCTGAATAAGTAGTTACTTTCATAGACCATACGATAATTCGATTGACACTCTTAATAGGGTTCATGAAAGTAAGTTAATTAAGGAATAAAACCCTACAAGTGTTGGAGCTTAAAATTCTTAAGGAGTTGGTGTATAGGTTTTAAGTTCAATACCCAATCATAAGTCAATATTAGGATAAACAATTTTCAATAACATGAATGTATAATGTTTGTGACACACATGATAAACACAATATATATTGTAAAATAGGTGTTCAAATCAATCGTAATAGTGACCAAGAGCTCCAGCAGAATAATTAAATTTAATGCGTTGTGTCATAAAACAGTAGGGTCCAGTGTTCTAAATTAAAGTGAAAACATTACAAGAAGTTAAAATTAAATATAGCATTTATTTAAGATACTTTGAATTAATACAGAGTGGTACATGGTGGGCGGTTAAGTGGAAAATATAAAAGGTATATCATACCCAACCCAACAGGGAATTTAACATTTCAGGATACAGACGACATTGACGTTCCAATTAGAAGTTCCAAACAGTGAAGATTACAGGGTGAAATACATGGAAGATGTAGATTCTTTTACTTCTAGAAAGGAAAGAAAAAAATAAATGTTAGTATGTTCGGTCATTTTCGTCGCCCTCCTTAGTATTCATCTCTCGTCTATTTCTTCCGACAACGATGTTCTCTGATAACGCCGACACTTTCAGCTCCGTCTCCTTGCATTAAAATGGCGGCATGTCAAACTCCCGTCAGCCCTCCTAAGTATTCCGCTCCCAAGCCCTTTTTACTCGAAACGCCAAGACCGCTTGATTGGCGATTTTTAGTGGTAAGAAAACCGCCAACGGCCCGGCAACCCCATGGGAAAAACACGCAGGAAGGTGCATCTCCAAGTAGAAAGAGCTCCTGCATTTGGCATATATCGCTGATCCACCAAGGTCAACCACCTCTAGCCTCGACGAGGGGTCCCAATCCAACATGGAAACAAGCTGCGAGAAGAAAAACA
>KK114580.1:440373-463490 GCA_000611955.2 Stegodyphus mimosarum | reverse complement strand
AAAAAAAAAAAAAAAAAAAAAAAAAAAGCAAATTAATTGGTTACATCTTCAGATGAATGGTATTCAATTCAGTGATTTGATTTCAAATCTAAAAATTTAAAACGCCTTTTTTTTTAGTCCAAAGAGCGTTAGCCCAGATGGGCTATTAATTTCGCTTTGGCATTTTGCATCGAAAACTTTAAAAGTCTGAATCATTTTTCAAATTGCTGCCAGTAAATGTTATCGGCCTGTATTATATTTAAAGAAAATAAATAATGAAGTATCTGCATAAATGTATGTATGTTTCTCGCATTGTGATAAAACAACGGTACCTAGAGCCTCAAAGTTTCAATAACGTTCGTCTCCATCGAATATGGGCATCTGGAAGCCCAAATTTGTAATTTGTAATTTGTTTTATTCTCTATTTCATATTTTGTAGAGCATTTATGAGATTCTGATTAAAGAAACTCAACGATTTAAAAGCGAGTAATGGCAACACTCTACGGGGAAAAGAACCCTTTTTATCTCCAGCGCGCGAGACTGCGTATCGGAAATTCTAAAGATATGCTCATTTTAAATTATTTTGCGATATTGCTGTTAAAATGAATTTTATGGTTTACATGCGAAGAACATGATATTTAATAAATAAAGGTAACACACAAAACATTAAAAATTTAGTTGTAATATAAAATCTGAAAGCTTTCAGGTTTATAATAATTTTTAACTTTATTTTTATTTTTTTTAAATAGGGATGAGAGAACTTAAGATGAAGAAAGTGTCCGAATAGACTTTTGTATTCTGTTTAGCTATGAAATGTAAGTACTAAGTAAGTGTTCCGCTATCGTGTCAAGAACTGCACGGGCTGGGCTCAGCTGAGATGCCTTCGTATTTGGGGGGAGATCGGTCAACGAGTCAAAAGTACCCTTCAAGAGGTAAGCTGTATGCCAATCATGCTACCGCCCCGGGGCCCTAACCCACAGCGGAAGACTTTAAAGAAATTCTCTCTAACCCACTGCTGCACTGGGCAACCGGAGTCGCCACATCCGGCACTTAGAGACACAGTGATGAGAACAATGAAAACCTGGAGCTCTGACTAGTCTTCAATATTCTCCTACCAGTATTATGCAGGATTCCTCATGGCCATCACTGGGCCTTACAGAAGGCTTACTCAACCTTGGCGTATGGGCCAATCGGAAAACCGAAATCAGGAATACCTGCTTCCATGCACTTTATACCCCAGTGTCGAGATTGCAAAGGTACAGATCAGAGCCAGTACAATAAGGGGGTATTTAGCTATAGAAAATTACATAATTTTGAAAATTTTTAATATGCAAAATATATGCATTCCAGTTCGTGACATTCCAGTGGGAATGAGCCGGACACCACTGCAAACGGGCTTGACGTTGTACAGGAGTCAATGGTAGTCGGCGCAAGAGGTGCCGTGACCTCAGCCCCCTTTCTGTGAGCCGTCTATGAATGGTCCTTGCGGTCACTGAAGCACTAGTTGCACGTACAGTCGATGATAATGATGCATCTGGGGCTGTGAGTGCCGCTCTGACGATTGCCTGGTCGTCACGTTCTGTCGTTTCTCTAGCCTACCGCTTCCTTCTTGACGCTATGTGAGGCCATGGTCCACCCATTCCTGCCAACAACGTCTAACAGTGGCACCGCTCCTGCTCAAAAGTCGAGCTATTCGCCGATAAGACCAACCTGCTTCTTTAAGCCCAACCAAATGCGCTGTAGCGACAACCGTTCATTCATTGGCAGCCAAAATGTAAAAGTTTGCATTTCTGTCGAAACCTGTATGCATATCAATTTGTGTCCAATTCGCTTTATATCTTCTCGGTGCGTCTTTTTTTTTTCCAAGAGTGTATTTTGTGAATCTCAAGAACATTACTTAAATTTTTGTTCTGCTGTTACGAAGAATTTCAGTCAAATATCATTTAAAATTTTATAAATAACAACACGTTGTATAAAATGAAAAGGTTGTAAGGTTTACCTTATGTTAATTAACAGTTATTTTAAGTTTTGTATCTTTCCTATCTTATTCTAATTTCAGCTTACAATTTCCTGCCAGAATGTGAATTCAGAAACGCAGATAATGCAAATGAGGATGAGTACTATTTAAGTCGTGACTTAACCGATTTTAACAGAGAGAGAGTCTGATTTCCTGACTAGCGCACGTTTGCCTTCTGGCTACATTTCTCTTAGCTATTACTACCCTTGGCCATATCTTAGGCCATATCTTTCGCCGATTTAATTAATACTTAGGGGCCAACGACTTGTAGTTAGATTCTGATAGCTTTGGCTATGTTATTTAAGAGCTTTAGTTAAGCTAGTTTTGTTCAATTTATTAGTATTTAAGTTCAAGCCGGAACTGATTGTAAATATACTGAATAACAAAGGGTTTTAAATCCTTCTCAAGTCTCACGTGTTCTGTTCACACTTAAGCGATTATTCGCTTGTTAAGTATTCGTGGAGTTCGGAGTTAGAACTTTAGATTTAAAGAGTTGAACCTCACAAGGTTAAGTCAGAGATTTATGAATTTTATCCTTTGGCTTAAATTTAATGTTATTCTTCTGTCTAACATTTAGCTAATATAATTCATGTTTCCGTAAAAGGATCTTGTTAGCACAAATGCCAAAAATGTGTTTTCAGGAGAATTTTAAATATCAGTGTCATTAAAATGATTATACCACATCCAAATACATGATTCTCGCTATCTTGAAGTATTAGGTTGTTGCATGTTATTTGAATTAAACTAACAGTTAACACCTAGATTTGAATCGTTCCTTTATACCTCGTTTCGTCACATTCTCGCTTAGTCATGAGAATGGTGCAGATTTGATTGACAAGCTGTCAATTGTAAAGTGAGGGAAAAAATTCGTGACCGTATGAGTTCAAGTAGTTGGAAATTTGACTATGCACAAGGCTGTCGTGCTTGCCTGCTCTTTAGAGAACACCGCTGGTCTATTAAATTTGATTTACCAGACGTTAGTCTAGATTATAAGTTAATCTTGATTTAGAATTTAATTTGCTGTCTTACTTTGTTGTAACTTTGATAAGAAATACTTGGACTGTATCCAAGAGCATTTCTTTCCAGCTATTCTCTGCAAGTCAAGGTGACTTGTAATTTTGTTTCATGTAATTTTAATTTTACCCACACACATGGTGAAATGAAATAAAGCCAAATTAAAATTTAGCTATTTGTCTGTTTGTGTTGCCATACTTTAATACTCAAGCGATAACTCGCAATATAGCTTTCGGCCAACACTAAAATGGTGAGAATTTAAGTAGCTGGTTAGAAAGAAATAACTTCTTAATTGTTACAGTGGCTCCCGACATAAAATTTGGGAAAGGAAATTAAAAAGTTTTAGAAGTTTAACTGATATTGTGCAAATTTTAAAGAATGGAAGTAGCAGTTGTTATTACAAAATAATGATGGTAAGAGGTCTTGTGAAGCTGCAGTGTTTGACAAAAGTGTGTCATCACAAACAAGGCTTGATCCCAAGCTAGACAATGATGCATTGGAGGGATTTAGGTGATTAATAGATGCGTTTAAGGTCACACTTCAACAAAATCTAACTTTTGACACTATGGGGGTCTGCACTATATTTGTTTTTGGAACACCTGGAGACGCATCTTGAGCTGCATGCAGTACCGGAATCTTAAAAAATAATAACAGATGTGTGGGATTAAAGGACCAAACACGGTTGAAATGATAAAAATATATCGCAAAGACGTTTTTAGGTTCTCTCGGTGCATTTAAGAAAGCTGTGTTCATAGTGCTCCCGCCAGTGAGAAATCGGGCTATGTTGGAAACTACATCTTGCAATACATTTTAGTTGTGGGTCGAGGAAGTAACAAAGTTTATATTAAGAAAGGCAGAGCTTTGTAAATTGTTATATGGAAAAGAATAGGAAAGTATGATATTGGGAATAGTTGTCCCTCTATTTTTTCAAAAGGATCCAGGTTTCGTAGAACTGTAAAACCGCCTATCGTTGAATAACTTATTTCACTTGGGAACAAAATATGAAAATAGAAAAAGGAAGGCAGAGTTTCGACAGACGCTACGTAGATTTGTGAGAAATTTCAGCTCTAGGGCTGGTGAGCAAATTCGATGTTTTGAGTGCAAGTATAGATAAAGCGAAAATAGTCAAAAGAGCAAGGCTACGCAAGAAAGGCGAAATTTCAAGAAGAAAATTGTTATTGCGACGAATAATAGAAATAAGAATTCAAACTGAAAAGGGGTGTAGATTTGCGAGGTCATGCGTTCCAGCTGAATGAGAAAGCCTTTCAGATTTCGATAAATAGTATTGTTTTAAAGCATATGGAGTTGCCTTAATCATAAGTGTACATAAATAAAGGCCTAAACTGGTCAACGTCCAAAGGTGGCCGAATGGTAAAAGCCGCTAAACACTGGTAGTTCATTCCGGGATTCGAGTCGAACGGGCTAGCTGCAAGGGCATTTTCGCGCTTTTCGCCATGTGCAACGGGAATACAAGCCAGCTTCCCTTAAAAAGTCCTTCATGGGGCATCCCTCTCTTTCCATGTAATGCCTAATGGCGGAGCATGTAAGAAAATAAATAAAACTGGTCAACCTTGGATAGTGGTAGTGAAAAACGCTTTTTGTGGGCCAGATCATCTTTTAAGTATTTCAGAAAGTATCGGTATTTTAGGTACAAGAAACGAAAATGATAGCTTCTCAAAGAGGGCAATATTCGGTGCTAGGAGGCGCAACATAAAATGTAAAAGCGAAGAACGAGGCTTAAAATATGTTTAGTTTTGAAAGGACGCAAAATAATGTTATTTTGGGAGTAGATTTCCTACAGAAAGTCAGATCCTAATTTGATTTTAAAGAAATTATAATAACTTTAAATATACGGAGAGGTAGATTGAGCCCTGTATCATTGCCAATCGGTCAATTAGAAAATCTCTCGAAAGAGAATAAAGGAAGAATCACACTCACCCTATGAGAATTGGCTGCATTTTTTTTATGATAAACTGAGTTTAATGCACGTAATGATACATGGAATTGATAAAGGGAATAATCCGCCATGTAACTTAGAGCCTTATGGGTACGACTCTCCGTTAAAGAACGAATTATAGAAGAAAGTATTAAAAATATATTGGATATTAAGATGATAATACCGGTATCGTGTGCCTATGCATGTTGCGTGGCATTGCGTAGGAAAATAGAGATTATCAAGCAATGGTAACGCATTTTTGGTCAAGGAGATGCGCCATCGATTAGCTCAAACTAAATGAAATTACAAAGTATCTATTTTACCTCCTGATTATTCTCTAATAAAGTATCAGCAAGATCAAAACTGCGGCCTACGCAACAGCGCTGGATTTAACGTTCGGCTACTTTCCGAGTGAAGTAAGGCCGGAAGGCGTAATTAAGCGTCATTCATAACAAAATCGGGAGCATATTCTAGGCTTGTCTTTTTCACTGGCTGGTAACCCGACGACATTTCAGCAGGCAATGGATATTACAATATGGCCAGTAATGGGCAAAATTGTTTTTTCTAGCTCGATATAATTGTTCCATCAGAATCAGTGGAGAACATGTAGCGTCATGTTATCGTTGTTTAAAGACTCCAACTGAAGGTTGATATTGATAGATGCAGATTCGAATGTAAGATTTCAAATAACGCAAGAGGGGATTAAGCCAGATGAATCAAAATTTTTTCCACCTCTAGGAACTCAAAAAAGCTACTGCCGTTCCTGGGATTGTTTTCGCACTCTAGAACATCGATAAAAAGAATTCGAAGACATTAGAACCCTGTTAGAGTTCATGAGAAAAAAGCCAAATTTAAATGATCCGAAGAGGCAGTTTGATTTGGTTTGGTTAATTATGGCAAATCACTCGAGGGGCTATCTGTTTAAGGGAAGGGATGCCTTTGTGGAGGACTTTCTAAAAGAAACTGCCTCGTATCAACGTAACACATGGGGAAAACCACCAAAGAGGAGGCCAAAGTGATTGAAAAGCTGAAAAAGGATCTGATATCTGTTCCATTAATCAAAATTACAGATCCAAAAAAGCAATTTCAACTTAACACAGACACTTCAGATCAACAGAAGTGGCTTTAATGCAAGATGAGTATGATTAAGAAAAACGTTTATACACTCATATATGTTCTTACCGGTAATTATTTATGCATCAAATGGATTTATACAATTTTGCTACTAACATTAATATCAGATCATAAAACTTTAAACGTGCCTCAGTCTTCCGTAAAAATTAAAGAAATGTAAATTTTTATATGGGTCTTCGACGATTTCCTTGGAAATTACGAAGTCGCT
Source organism: Stegodyphus mimosarum (assembly GCA_000611955.2). Taxonomy (NCBI): domain Eukaryota; kingdom Metazoa; phylum Arthropoda; class Arachnida; order Araneae; family Eresidae; genus Stegodyphus; species Stegodyphus mimosarum. Next base: position 457,202 of record KK114580.1, on the reverse strand, counting down.
CTTTTTGCGGGTGAAATATTTTATGTTTATATAAATTTTTACTTGTCTGTACAATTTTTATATTTCAGCAATTATTGCAATAATACGAAATCTAAATCCCCAAAGAATATTTATCATATCATTTTGGATTTTTGAACAGTCATTTAAGTGTCATTGAGAGAAACATCTCATGATTATTTTGCATTTTCATCAGAAACTCTCTTAATTTTGTAGTTTAACGCATTTCATTTAGGAAAAAATTATAGGGTACGTAAAACTTTCATTCCCTGATTTGCAATAGATTGACGAAACTAGTAGTTTTCCATGTCCCCCTGCTTGCAGTTGCAAGCATTTTGAATAGAAATTCTGAACTGATTATACGTTTTCGTCACTGAAGAATGCTTTTTCTCCAAATAAGGAAATCTGCAGAGAGCAAATTTCCGAGAGTCTCACGAAACGCTCCTATCACCTCTGAAATGAAGTTCAACTATATACATTCCTTATTCTTCTTGAGTATGAGATTATTCAAAATAAATCTTACTCAGTTATTCTTTCATTGTGAGAGGCTAAAAATGTGGGATACTGTCTAATTTCCAGAATGACTTGACTAATTTTTTGGTATTTGCCCTTACAATATATTATAGAGTACCTCAGTACTGTAGAAACATTAGTTTTTTATTGAAGCAGGAAACGTGAAAAATGAGCAATGCCCTTACTTTGATTCGAACTCCGTAACTCCCGATTGCTTTCCAGACGTGCTTCAAATTACATCACGCAGGCATACGATAAGAAAGAAGGAAAATCCTTTATAGCATGGTTTAGACACTAGATTACTCTCCTGAGGCATTTCAAAAGCTGATGATCCTGCAATATTCCATCCTAGTTTTAAACACAACGCCAAACGAAGATTTGGACCTCAAACATATTAAACTTAAAAACACATTTACATTTAATAAAATTTGACTTGATTTATAAAATGACGTATAATCTAAAATCAGATCAACTACCACATATGCTTATCACAAATATCCCATATATTTGCAAGTAAAGGTGATATCAGTAAGCGGTAACTCTAAAATCACTTGGTGAACAATAAATCAACTTCTCCATTACTCATAATGTTAAATTTGCTCAAGCAAAAAATACATATTGCTCTGTCGTTCGCATTAAAACCCAAACTTTCTGCGCACTGTCTTGTAATGAACGATCTTTGATTGCAAGCAATGAACAAACATGTATTTCACTAATTCCTGCTCTGAATTACGAACCTTAATCACCGCAGAACAGAAGAAAATTTGACAGTGTTTAGTATTCGAAATGCCCGCAGAGACAACTGTAGATTTTGGCGATTCTTTGAACTTGTGGTTGCTTCTGGCCGCTCAAAACTTTTAGGAATAAATGGAGTAGCTTATGGAGAAGGTCTAGTTTGGTTTATCTGATTATGGCAAGGATCACTCACGAAGACTGTCCAAGAGAAAGCAGCCCTTCTTGGAAGTATTTTTAAGGGAAACTGCCTCATATTCGCGTTATACATGCGTAACACCACAAAAAAGCCTATCCTGCCTGACAGTTCACCTAGAATCGATCCCAGGTTAAACTACCAGAGTTCAGTGACTTTAGCGCTCAACGGCTGCTTGTGAAGAAGGAAAAGATTTATTTTGAAACGTCCTTGCATAATATTTTGAAACTCAATCAATTTTATTCGTTTCCAACTGTTTTTCTCACTAGAATTTAATCAGCAAATCTTATTTTTGCAAAACTGCATAAAACAATAACGTGTCGTTAAAGTTGCATATTTTTTGCTGCAATGTCACTAAGCCGAGAATAACTTCATTCACGGAATCAATTAAACTCAAAACTGCTGAAGCCTATTCATTTTCGATTGAGGTTAATGATACCAGCCTTCTAAAATGTGCAAATATTACCTCGCCTTATTAGTTTAACGATCCGGTAATAATTCCCCCCGCTGTGGCATAATTGTTATCCGATACTGCTGTTGGTTGCACAATACGATAAGCATCACCTTTTAATGAAAATATTAAATAGTGCAAGTTTTCCCATTTGATAAATTCGAATTATTATGCTTAACATCTTCTGAAAAATTTCTCTCCGCATTCACCTCAGGGGACCTTTCCAAATACAGCTTAAACAAGTTTATTTGTTATGGCATTAAATTTAAAAATAAAGGTTTAATTTTCAAAATTTTAAATAAAAATGAAATTGTCGTCCTATGAAATTGCACTTGTAGTGCATAGAAATGTGATTGCAAAAGTCCCTTTGGCACAGTTGAGGGAGCAGGAAATTTTGAGAAATGTAACATTTGTAGCAGCATATTTAAAAATACTGCAGCTTAAAAGAGTATATTTTAAATATTACAACAATTGAAGCAATAAGGGAAAACTGAAACCGTTTCAGTATCCACAATTACTAATATAAATAAAAAATATATACTCTGTGAGCTTAAACTAAAACTTTCCTTTAGCTTAATTTACTTTTGTCCTGAAAGAGTATTAGCATTCATGTTAAACTAACAATAAACATAATATAAACATTTAATTTAAAATATGAAGTAGTTACAAGAATTTTGTTTTAGTGATCTACACTTACAAGTTACATGACATTATTTGCAAAAACTACAAGTAACTATAAGCATATTATCTGAATTAAGAAATATGTGTCTCCAAAACAGAATGTTTAGGAAGAAACTAATTAATATCATTCAAATCAAAAAATAATTTTTAGATTACATAAAACCAATGCCATTTTCATAAGTATAAATATTCAAGAAAATTTTGAAAAGAATTTCTAAACCTGAGCTTTGCACAGTCATCTCAGTTTTTATCTGCGTAACATGCTCTTTTCTTTGCAATTGTATACGATGCTTTTTTTTTCAGAGAAATTAATAACAGTGCTATAAATCACATAAAATACATCTTTTTCATACAAGACTACTAGTGCAAAATATGCTAAATGCACCATCACCGAAATTCATTCCTTTTAATACTTTAGAATTGCATTTATAACTTCGTTAACAGTGAAGGCAAGTCCTCACATTTTCACTCCGAAATCCATTTCGACTGTGGCAACGCACGTTCGCTAAAAAGACAATAAATAAACCGATTTCGAAGTGCTCTCTCGTTTATCTTTAGTGTTACGTTCGCACACATAAATAAGAGCTAAAAGACATGTTTGGTAACTTTTTGTGCACGCCAATTCAGAGCTACAATTTTCTTCAGCAAGTCCTCGTGCTTCTTCACATAACAGCTGATTTTCATACCTGTGAACGAGATCTACCAAAGAGCACATTTTGTTAAAAAATAGCTGGACAATTTTCATTTTTACCAAGTCGTATAGATTTTTACAAGCATGACTTCAAAATATAATTAGCGACTTTGGCGATGTTTCAAGATTTCACTTCCTTCGATATCTTATTCTCCCACGAAGAGCTAGCGAATATCATTATGCGACTGGTGTTATCTAGGTTTCTTGTGACCAACTATGTATCTAAATTTATACTATAACTTAAATGTTATGAATAAATACGAGTTTCATAGCTGAAAATATTACGCGTTCTTATTTAAGTACTATATACATAACTAAGTCAACATTTATCTTTTATCCGTTTCAGGTTTATTAAGGCATGCCAGAATTAAAATCTATATATTCTCTACTATTATGCTTTCTATCTGTCTCAACGAAGCAAAAATCAAATCCAATAATCTCTTCTTTTTGGCTCATTGCCGATACAAATTTACAACACTAACCACAACTGAAGCAAAACTATTTCTATAGCGAAAGCTATTGAATAGTACATTTAATTGGATACCCTTCCTACTACGATAACTGATTTTTTTTTTCATTCAGTTTCGCTTCGCAGAATATCACAGTTAATGTAGTAGATACTACTACGCTCTTAGACAAAAAAAAAAAAAAAATGCGGATACAGCCAGCCTTTGGCCTTTGTATTAAATATATACATATACACTCTTAGACAAAAAAACGACTCACCGCGACGCACCGAGACGATATAAAGCAAATTGGACACAAATTGATATACAGGTTTCGACAGAAAATGCAAAATTTTACATTTTGGCTGCCAATGAATGAACGGTTGTCACTACAGCGCATCTGATCTGCGCAACTGGCAGGATATTTAAGAGGAGAAATTACGATTCCAGGTCATAAATTCTTCACGAATTTCATTCCGTGTATTCTGGTAGACAGTAACTATGCCTCGCATACAGGTGCGCGAACGATATGCGCAGATGTCAGAATTTGAGAGAGGTCGTGGTAGTTGGGCTCAAAGAAGCCGAATAGCTCGACATTTGAGCAGGAGCGATGCCACTATTAGATGATGTTGGCAGGAATGGGTGAACCATGGCCGCACACAGTGTCAAGAAGGAAGCGGTAGGCCTAGAGAAACGACAGAACGTGAAGAACGAGCAATCGTCAGAGCGGCATTCACAGCCCTAGATGCATCCTTATCATCGATTGTACGTGCAAGTAGTGCTTCAGTGACCGCAAGGACTATTCATAGACGGCTCTCAGAAAGGGGGCTGAGGTCACGGCGTCCCTTGCACCGACTACCATTGACCTCTGTGCAATGCCAAGCCCGTTTTCAGTGATGTCAGGTTCATTCGCACTGGAATGTGACTGACTGGAGTACAATAGTCTTCAGTAATGAGTTCCGCTTTGAACTGAGCCCCAATGTTCAGCGAAGGCGAGTTTGGAGACGCCCCGGACAGCGGTGTGGTACCAACCTGACTGTCTTGCGGCAAATAAGCCGACAACCAGGAGTAATGGTCTGGGGTGACATTTCATTTCATAGTAGGACCCCTTTGGTTGTCATCTGTTGCAACCTACAGCACAGCGGCACGTCGACGAAGTTCTGAGGCCCGTTGTGTCGCCCTTCATGTCACGCCACAAGGGCTTACATTTCAGCAAGATAATGCTCCCCCCACATTGCACGTGTTTCTACTTCTTGCCTTAGTGCTTGCCGAACATTACCTTGTCCAGCAGGCTCGCCGGATCTCTATCATATTGAGCATGTTTGGAGCATTATGGGCAGGGCCCTCGAACCAGCTCGGGATGTTGACGATATAACGCGCCATTTGGACAGAATTTGGCATGATATCCCTCAAGAGGATATCCGCTACCTCTATCAATGGATGCCAAACCAAATAACTGCTTGCATAAGGGCCAGAAGTGGACAAACGCGTTACTGACGTTTTTACGTGCCGTTTGTACGTTTTTACTTTGCTCTATCTCTTCAATAAATCATCCAATTTTTCTCAAACTGTAATCATTTGTTTTTCTGTACATGTACATCACTTCTACCGATTTTCGTCCCATTCAGATAATTCCTTCTTGGTTTTTTTTTTTTTTTTTTTTTTTTGTTGTCTAAGAGTGTATATTAACTGATTTTTTTTCTTTCATTTTCGTAGAATTTCAAATTTTATTTACCAAGAAAAAATTTGTCACAATAGCCTCGGAAAATGCATGTAACGTAGAAATCTTAGCATAACACGCAGCGCAAGAAAAAATAAAAACTTTGATGATGAATGTTAATTCTTTTTTTAAAGTTTACATTCAAAATACCTGCTATAAAACATGATCTCATTTATAAAAAAGGTCTGATGTGTACACCACATATCATCCTTGTACGGAATATTAAATTATACGCATTTTTTCCTGCCTTTCATTTAAACTTATTTCCTCGAATTTCATTAGAGATACATTTTTCATATAATTAATTCAGTTCTCACTTCGCGACAAGACAAAAATACATAATAACTCAAAATTTCTGTATTAAAAATTGAAAGATACTGAAAAACGTAAAATAATAAATACAGCTATAACAATAAAAAATAGTTTTACAATTAAAATTACAGTTTCTACGCAAAAACAAGCAATTCGGCAGATTTTTCGGTGCACAAAACTGAAAGTTTACTTTTGGTCTCACTCGGCAAAAAAACACCAAAGACATATAAACTGACTTAATTTGTTGTTGACGCTGTGCTGAGTCAATATATGAGATAGTTTAATAATTTAAATGATAATTCCGGAATAGATTAAGCATGATTTAATTCGCAATAATAAAAGAAGATGTTATCTTTGTTGTTGCAAAGCTTAGTTTCTCTAGATTGGCAACAAATCTACTATTTTGCTAAGTTTAAAATGTAAACAAATATGGCTGCTAGGTTAAGAAAAAATTAGGCTTAGCCGCACTTAACCAACTTTTAAATTATTGATAATTCTATATTTATTGCATGCAGGTTAACTAGGTTAATGTATCATATAATCGTTATTTTATAATTAAAATTTGTGTTTAAAATTTTTAAGTGTATTTTCTTTTGATATGTTGATAATGCTTGTCACAATACTTAACGATAAAATCGGTAGTTTGTGAAAGTTTTTTAAAAAAAGTCGCGAAAATTGCCTACTTTAAAAGTACGTTTTACATTTTCTTCTATAGAAAATTACCAGATTGAGGCAAGGTGGTTGCGTTAATACATATGTACCTATTTGTTATATCTAGAAAATTTTTATTACAATCGAAATGACCTGAAGAACGCACGCTTTTCAGCGTGCAGTATCAAGACGGAGCACAAATGTTTCTAGAGAAAATTGTTTTACTGTTGTCCTATACCAGTAAGACAAGGGGAGTCTAAAAGGTTCGGTGAATGGAAGCATAAAACAAATAGAACAAAACATGGAAACTAAATACTTTTAATCACCCTCAGAGTAATATCCGTTGGCTACAATACCCTTATGACCTCGTTGATAAAGCTGCTGGAATGAGTCAGCGAAGGTCTGTTTTGAGATCGACCAAAGCACAGATGTCACAAGTCGTCGGATGTCTGGTATGTCTGCAAAACGTCTGCCTTTGATGACTTGAAGCAAGAGAACAGAAAGAAGTCTGCAGGTTCCAGATCAGGCGATTACGGTGAATCTGAGATAACAGTTACACGATGTTGGGCCAAGACGTTGCGTAAACGGATCGCAGTATGCGGGCGTACGTTGTCATGCAGCAAACTCCACTTCCCACTTCTGTATATCTGTGGACGAACACTTCGGATGCGCAGCAGTAAACGCTTCAAAACTGTTTCGTAGAACCCGGCACTGGCATTTTGCCCTTGTGACACAAATTCTTGGTGGATCATGCCGTTGTTGTCGAAAAACGCAATGAGGAGTATCTTGATCTTGATTCTGGACTTCTATAGGCGACTTTTTTTGGGGCGCGGGGAAGCTGGCCATTGTTTGCCGTTTTAATTTCGGATCGTACTGGTAGCACCAGCTCTTATCTCCTGTGACGATGATTTTCAGAAAGGTTGAATACTGGTCACACGTGTCAATGAAGAGCGTGCATTCGTGTTTCCTTTCGCTCTTAGGACAGTGAGTGCGGCACAAAACGGGAACAGATCTTGCGCTTCACTGTCCTTGCTGATTCCCAAGTCCTCCGATATCCATTGTAAAGACAACAACAGGCCAAAAGAAAGGGGCATCCAGACCTGGCTTACTGGAGCCTTACACAGTAAAACGCCCCAACCTCTGGAGACATAACCCCCTGCCAACCCGGGGCGACAATTTCTGTTTCACAAAGTCTGGGCTTTCACGTACAAGCCAAACCGCCCTAGGACACCTTTAAAAATCTAACCATGTGACCCCCCTCCACTAAAGGGCAGATAAGACGGTATCAGTACGGTCCCTCCGAGCCTGAACCTACCACCGAATAAACGATGATTCTAGTCTTGTGAAGACTGTTAATTTTACCCCAGAAGTCGAGACTGTCTAGATATAAACCTAGCCATGACGCCAGGATTGCTCTCGGCCGACCCGCGGGACTGGTCATCCGAACACAGCTAGCCCAGGCAAGCCTGGTTACCAGCGGAACCACGAGGAGGCTTATGTCGTATTAGAGCAGTGAGAGGCTATATATTGCGCTTCGCTGCCCCGTAGCAATTGCTGCCTCCCAGAAGAGGCCAGTCTTAGACAGCTTGGTCTCCTCCCAAGATTGATCAATTCCGAAAATCCAGTCCAACCCTACTCGAGGGTAGGTGCCCCACCTCATCATAAAGATAGTCGTAGATTGTTTAAGAGCATTTGTCGCACTCGCTCGATGTTACCGGTCGTCACACTTGTTGAGGGTCGACCTGAACGTAGTTCGTCATCCACGGTTTACTTTCAATCCCGAAAACGTTTAAACTAGTCGCACACGCATTTTTTTCTCACTGCACCTGTTCCGGACACCTGGACCAACACTTTTTGCGTTTCTGTGACTTTTTTTTCCCATTTTGTAGCAAAATTTTATGTTTATCCGTTGCTCCATTCAACTACGACGCGTGTTTTCAAACGTACATCATTCGACTGCCCACAGCAGGCTATTCTTCCTCGATTTCTTGCTACGTGCAGTCTCACAATTGGTCTCCACCTCCGCATTTTTAGCTCGCGTTGTTTATGAGATAGCCATGCATTCACTGCAATTTCTAGACTCACCTTGTAAGACTGTTTCAGCTGTCCCATCCAGCATCCATTGCTTTATAACGTTACTGACACCTGGAAATTTTGCATTAGAGGTTCTTGGGATTCTACTCATTATTTTGTCATTTAAAAAATATTCTACTGCATTAAACGCGGATTTCTTTAAGTATATCAACATTTAGAATTCATAATAACCCCCTTCATACTTTAAAACGTAATCAAATCAAGTCGAAACATTGATCAAATAATCTGAGGATTATTCTTACGAAAAACTTTAAGATTAAAAAGAGTTACCTGGATATTTACACACAAAAAAATTGACGAACTTTGCTAAGAATAACACAGGTTGCCTATTTTCAATCTTCTTAGAATATTTCTTAACGTAAAAAACCTTCAACTTTACCAAAGCAAGCTTCTTTTAACATCTAATACAACTTAAGTTAAAGTTTAGCAGCTAAAGGTTTCCCCCAAGTGTGTTTAACCAATTGCAGTTAAATGTGATTTAGAATATTTTCAATCCATGAATTATCACCGTTCATTCTCAGTATCTTTAATTACAAGTGGAAAAGTTCAGAATATTTTTAAAATAGCCAATTAATCGTAAAATGTTCTTTAATCCTTTTATTTTTAAATCTTAACATTTCTAATTTTGTTCAAGAGGTAAAGAACGATATTCTGCTACTTTACAGAATAAACTGCAAAGCTTTTATTGTGAAATATTTACAGCAAAATTTCAGAAAACCTAACTTTTTAGCACTTTCTTTTAGATTATTGCGGAGTATATCTAAGAAAACCATATAATTCATAATGCCATGTATGAAAACTAAATTTCATACCTCAGTTGAAGCCCTACAACTCCAAACCATCACGGAACACCGCCATGTTTATCTGTAGGGCGTAAGTTTTTTTGGATCCAAAGCGGTGTTTGGATTTGTCTATACTTTGCAACAGCCATCACTGCTTAAATTTAGAATTTACGACAAAACTTTCTTCCAAACGTTTTTCACCTTCAGCTGATAAATTTTTCAAACTCCAAACGATTTTTCTGATTTTGTAAGCACCTGATAAATGGTTTCTTTCTAGCAACTCTACTTTTGTATCTAGCTTGTCTAGTTACATTTCGCACAGTTTTGGCACTTACACGTCTCACAATGATTTGAGAATTTTCTGCAGCAAGTTTGACTGCACTTAATTTAGGATCAAACTTGATACCTTTCAAATTTTCCTTTTGGAGACATCACTCAGAATACCTTTCCTTCCTCTTCCACTTTTATTTTCAATCAATTCATCACTTTTAAAATTTCCAACGATTTTCTGGGCACACGTGTGACTTCTACCAAAAATTTTAGCTATTTCACAATAAGATTTTCCTTTTTTATAAAATGTTAGTACGAATTTCCTGACGTCAATACTGGATTCTCTTCGAAGAGCCATTTTCTATTTAAAAGTGTGTCTTTAATTTAAAAGTGTGACATAACAAATTTCACGAAAGTGGAAAGGTTTAGGATACGATTGCGTAACATTTGAATAAAATAGAATCCATGTAGAAAAATGTAGTGGTAGTTAAACATATTTTTCATTGGTGTATTCTCAATTTGTTGAGGCAAAATCTGCATATATTTATTTAAATTGCTTCTGAAATTTTTTATTTTAGGATTTTTTCGTTGATTGTTCTTAACTTTTTACTTTAAATTAAATCAATTGCTGTGTGTAAAAATAAAAACATATATCCGCTTCTTGGTAATTTGTTATTTATATTGAAAGTTAGATTTATGAAGTAAAAGTAATGTGTATTCTCAATTGTTTGAGCCACTGTACGTACATACATATATACATAAACACATAGATGCAGATTCTTCATAATTTAGTAATAAATATGACTATTATAAAATAACAGTAGAACCTCAGTTATCAGGATGCTACGTAAATATGAGCTTGCTATCAATTTTGTGCTTACTTTCCAATCTATTCAAAGAATAAATTAACTCCATAAAATTAACTTAAAACTAATTTTTTGTTAGCCAGTAATAATGGAATTTATATTCATCTGATTTAATTAATTAAGATGCCATCGCACCCTGGTATAGAAATTGTAAAAAAAAAAATCTTTTAGCAAATGGCCCAGCTTCCTTTAGAATATCCTTCACGAAGACATACCTTACGTTAGGTAGAGAAGCCTCATGTATTTTGCCATATTCAAATAGCCTAATTAACCTAACTGCTAAACATTTGCAAATATTTAGCTTATAAACATTAAAAGGGAGGTACTAAACATGCAGCTTGTACACCTTTCTTCGTTTACTCCCCAAGTCATTGCTAAATAGTAACAATTACTTCTTTTTCTTAAAACATTTCAATCACATGTTACTTTCATTCAGCATTAGTTTAATTAAAGTAGGTTTTGCATCTTGTTTTATGCTATTCAAATGAAACGTCTTCGCTTAGTGTAAATGAATGAATAAAAAACTTATGAGTTTAGTTTTAGAGCCTTTACTAAATAAAAAGGAAGTTGATTTTTTTTATTTTGCCTCTGCATTGCATCGGCTCCTGCGTTTTCAAATTATATATTAATTACTTAGGCAAAGTTTTGGCAAATTTGTGAAATGCTCTTATCAAAAGCGTTTTATTCATCGATTGAATCTTTTGCACGTTTTCCTTATCTTTAAGGAAATTCTGTGTAAATGTACAGAAGTGTTTTCAAAGTGTGTCTTGCTCTTGTAATTCCATATTGAACTTAATAATTGTACTGTCTAATACCCCGTTGAATTAAAAATCAAGTGCGTATTTTTAAATAAATTTGATCTAAAGCAATATGATGATATTGCTATCCGTTCTAAACTAGCCCATTTGAATAGATTTTAAATGGCCTTTTAATGAGAAAAGTGGTGCGTTTTGTGAATCGGAATGCATTTGATTTGATATTTACGTTTTCCTACCACCAGTTTCTGGTACCTTTGCTCCTAAAGAGTAAAGGAAAAAAAATAATTTACCTTGTTTAGCTTTCTAAAATTTTACTGTTTGGACGACTACTTTTTACTGTTTTTTTACTGTTGTTGCGACTTTCAGTTAAAGAGGAATATTTCTGACCCAGGTTCCTATGGCATTATATATTGTATTGAAATATTTAAAGGTCATATTTAGAATTTCCTTTGAATGCATGTTAATCCATTAAATCCTTGAGTCTCTTTAAGAGAAACCAGAACTCATTTAGTGTTCGTATCCGTCATTAGATGGCAGCACGACACAAGCTTCTTTACGAATGCAGCCACATAAACTTTGATAGCTAAGTTAGAATATATGGCAGGCACGGCGAAATTCCGGCTTGTCAGCTGCATGCAGCTATTTAACCCCTTAATTGCGACTCGCAACCAATATGTGTGTGTCCCTTAGACCCTCAAATGCAATTCTCTTGTAACAAATAGTTTTGTTTTTGAAACACAACTGTATTTTGAAACAGAAATCGTGCAATGTCACTCTTTTTTAATCAGTAATTTAATTTTATAAATTGCATTGTCTGTGTTTGTTTGTTTGAGGGAAGCAACCTGTATCAGGTCTAAGCACAAACCCATAACACACACTCTAAAGTATAATTCCTACAGTTCATCGGCTATTGTTCATATAATTCATACTCTTTCTTGACATACTTCTTGCCTTGTCAAAAGTCGATAAAATCTATTCCATTCCACGTGAAAAGTTCCATTTATGACAAAATCTTTTCCTATATCTTTTAAAAGTTCACAGGTCTCTGCGAAGTGTTTAGTATCTCATATTTTATTCCAACTACTGCAGAGGTCGGATTGCTGAAGATTAAACCTTTTAACATACAAAGAAAAACGACCATGACCACTTAAAATTTGATTTAAATCTATGTCACTTAGACGTTTGCTCTTTTTTTTTATTGTTGTTGTTCTTACCAGACTCATATAGTTTCTATTTCTATCGAGCATTTCCCATAATTTATAGGTACAATTCTTCATAAGGGTCATAGACTTCCTCTTCATACTCTGCAGATCAATGATTTCAATGCCATTTTTTTCAATAGCCTCTCTGGCCAATGCGTCCGCCCTCTCATTTCCAATAAAACCCGCATGTGCTTTTAACAAGTTCAAATTAATTATATGCCCGGATATTATTACAGGTTAAATTATTACACATATAATATAATATATATATATATATATATATATATATTATATGTGTAATAAATATATAATATAATATATAATATAATATAATATATATTTATTACACAAATAATACATTATTTGTGTAATAATTTAACCGATTTCACACTTTCTGCTGTGAAATAATTGTCGTAAAAGCGTCGTCCGTTTGTGCGACTTACTACCATGTTTACACAACTTTTGGTTTTGGTAATTGTCCCTGGGAAGCATAAAAAACAAATATAAACATTTTAATAACATATCCACTATAATATAATTTTCCCCTCAGATTTTATTTTATGTCAAGCAGAATTTCAACGTACAATTTTTCTTTTTCTCATTAACCGTGTTAAATATTTTCGGAAGATTTATTATTGCTAGTAAAATAATGCTCCTAGTTAGCTTTCGAATGGCTTGCATAACCGTTGTGATAAACCTCTTTCAAGTAAGAAAAGCGTTTTCCATGCAAGAGCTGTTTCAGTCTGGGGAAATGTCTGGTGAATTCTTGTACAATCTTTATGATGGCTGAGTAAAGTTTTATACTTGTACTTCAGCACATCTGTCACAGCCTCTCCAGATATGTTGTGTGCATAAGTGTTAAAAACCGTTGCCCATTCTTCACCAAATCAGGTCGTTTTGTTAATTTCTCAACGCGAGTTTCGCAAAGTCTCCCAGTAATATTGTCAGGACTGAGTGTTCTGTGCATAGCTTTAGCAAACATTTTGAAGTAACTCCTTAACCTAAAGTCTTAATCTGGAACAGGGAGCTGAAATGAGCTTTGTTCTGGTGTAGATATTGTGCTAGAGAATAACTGCACTTCAAAGGGATTTAAAATCCTCTTTTATTAAAACAATAATATTTACACACTTCCCAACTCGAGAGGGATACAGAAAGTAAAAGACCACACTTGGGCCTAACTTAACAATCAGATAAATTTGATACTAAAACTAAATAGAAATTTAATTAAACATTGCTCACAGAGCAAATCGCGGAGTTGGCCTCTAACTAAATGGTGCGTAGCAAGAAAATACTAATACTAGCGCACTTCAATTTATTTCAATATGCAATCACGTAGTAAGCACTATGGCTTATAATTTTAGCTGCTAGCTGGTCAGGCGAACGTCGAACAGAATGACCGTGATCTGAGACTAAAAGCTCTCTCACACTAAGAGGTTTCTACCTCTGGTTTAAATAGTACTTGGCTGTACTTCAAATTAGCATAAGCTGAAAACGCGCGCTTCTTCTGACGGGAAGTTGAAACAGAGAAGAGATAGAAAGATTTAAATTAAAATAAAACTTAGTTAGTTTAACTAAAACCTTACATACTTCCCGCCAGAATTGCGGTAGTTGAACTACTGTGGTCCACACTGACCATGTTGAAACTCGCAATTCTAAACAAATAGTCAAAATTTAACTCTTCTAAACTTAGGCCAACTCTTACAAGGCAATATCTGTTTGTAAAAAATACAGACGAAATTTTCTTGAACAACAGTCTTCAACATATTTCTTTCATAAGTCTTACTCCTTCCAGCAAAATCTGGAAGGAAAGGAATTTTAGTACAACATAATAACAGTAATTTCTAGGTACAATTCTTTATTTTTACCCGTGTAAATTCGCACACACACATTATCATTCAAGCAAATTAAATTCTTCCCCCAATGCTCTCTCACCGGTGCTGGATGAAAAGCAAACCGCCATTGCGGGTTTTTCAGCGTTCGGGGGTGTTCAAATCTACCACCTACGATCGACTAACATTAATTAGAACTTGACATACGAGACCTCAATAGACGCCCTATAACCAGCTAAACCTGAGGTTCTCACTAGCTTTATGTCTAACACTTTAAGTACATTTGCTGGAGAGCCTATTTAACACTTGCATTCTAAAATTACTCAAACTTTAACTTTTCATGAATACAATTCGCCGTTTGCACATATAATTCACATTGATATTGCACTTAACGTGCATTGCTAGCATAATATTATTTGTTACATTTTATAACACTGACAATTTTATAGAAATCATGAAATATAAATGTAGGTTAAATTTCTAAGCTTAAAGCAATTGCTTCCTATTCCTTTCTCAAGGTACTTTCCTGAAATATCACATTACACTGAAATAATAGTCCATAGACTAAATCGTGTTCTTCAATTTTCCGATCTTTCATTCTGGACCTTTTAGAAGTCTTTCGACAAAGCATCATACAAAATCATTTAGTTAACATTTTTCTTTTCAGCAATTCATTCTCTTACAAATTCCTGAAATATCACATTACACTGAAATAATAGTCCATAGACTAAATCGTGTTCTTCAATTTTCCGATCTTTCATTCTGGACCTTTTAGAAGTCTTTCGACAAAGCATCATACAAAATCATTTAGTTAACATTTTTCTTTTCAGCAATTCATTGCTCTTACAAAATTAATCTATTTACAATGCTTCAGAATCTATTTTACAAACATTAAGTAATTTTAAGTCTTTGCAGAATTACAATTTTTAAACAAAAACATTTTTCTTTCAAGATAAGTTTTTATCGCCCACTTGGCGTAAACCTCAACCTCGCTTGAATTAAAATCGACCCTGCAACTTGCAGTACACTCGAAAATTAACTAAACTTTTGAATAAGAAATGCTACTTATCTTGTTGTAGTCATCCATCCTTTTCTTGGCCCAATCCTTGAAAGTTTGGTACGTTGACGCTTGGGCCAGTTTCCTTGACTTTGGTTGTTGGTCCTTGAAAGCTTGTTCATCTCTTTTCCTTTTATAATTCCGTCGTATTCTGGCGTATTTGCTCTGGGGAAGAGGTTGCTCTGCTGGGCGTTTGGTGGACTGGGCCCTTCGCTCCTGGGCCCTCGTTAGTTGCTGCTCCTGGTTCCTGCAGTATTCGGGACGTTGATTCTCCACCTGCAACCGAGGCTGCTTGCTTCTTAGGCACCTGTCCGATGATTACGCAGTTCTCTTGTGTATTTTGGGCTTTCTCTGCCCATTCTGCTTTCGTCTCTTCGTCTGCTCGTAGGTCCGTTCGTAGGTCTGCTCACCTGCATCGTCAGACTTTCTTTTGAATCCACATTTTTGGTTCTTACTTCTATTTTGTTGAGGGGTAGCTTTCTTTTTTTGACTTTTCGATGCCATTGTAGCTGGTTCCTGCTATTTTCGCTGAGGTACATCTTCCGTGCTATTCGATTGCCTCGGATCCTGAAAAAAATCTTTAAATACTGGCATTTTATTTCTATTATAGTACGGCTTGATTTGATCCACATTCGCCGTGATTCTTTGATCGTCATTTCTTTTTAATATAACCACTGCCTGCGTAACTTTCTCAATTATGAAAGGGCCTTCAAAACGCGGAAAAAATTTCCCCACCTTTTCTTCGGGGCATTTGACAAGTTATGTTTTATTTTCAAAACTTCATCTCCCACATTGTACTTGACCCCTCTTCTCTTTTCGTCATAATATAATTTTTGTTTTCTCTGGGCCATTTCCATATTTCCCGTCGCTTCCCGTATCAACTTTTGTATATCACTTAATTTAAATTCTTCTGTCCTTTCCTGGACAAAGAAAAGTTGATCTAAGGGTGTCAAAATTTTTCTTCCAAGAAGCAGTTCAGCGGGTGTTTTTTGTGTAGTATCGTGTTTGGCGGTCCTAAGGGCAAATGCTAATTCATTTATATGGCTATCCCAGGTAGAGTGATAGTTTTTCACATAACTTCGAATTATTTTCCCTACATTTCTATTAACGCGTTCCGCTATGTTTGACTGCGGACGATACGGGATCATCTTTAGATGACGTATGCCCAGTTTTGCACACATTTCCTCAAAAATATTACTAACAAACTGGGGGCCATTATCGGAAATAACTTGTAGGGGCGCCCCGTATTTTAAAATATACTTATTTAGAATTGAATCTACTACAATTTTTGCAGACGCGCGTTTTAACGGAATCAACTCTCACCATTTGCTAAAATGGTCCACTATAACTAAAAGGTATCGGCTTTTGTTAACTTTACTTCTAGGATAAGGTCCCAATAAATCGATGCCTATTATTTGATTTGGGAATTCTGATTTAATACTATTTAGGAACCCGGCCGGGCGGAAATTAACATAATTATTTAATTGACATGTTGGGCACGACTGGACATACGCCCTAGTAAACTTTTGCAGTTCTGGAAAGAAAACTGCCTCGCGAACTCTCTGAACAGTTTTTCTTATA
>KK114580.1:423769-439815 GCA_000611955.2 Stegodyphus mimosarum | reverse complement strand
TTCCCCTCTGGAAATTTTAAGACAGGAGCTTGAGTCAATGCGTCTTTCAGTTTTTGAAACGCCAAGTTGGCTTCTGCTGACCATGAAAACCTAGCTTTCTTTCTTTTCAACTTTAGCAGCGGCTCAGCTGTTTTTGCAAAGTCTTTAATGAAGGACCGATAGTATGAACACATCCCAAGAAACGACGATAATTTCTTCGCTGTTTTCGGAACAGGATAATTTTTAATCGCTATTATTTTTGATTGATCCGTTTCGATTCCCTTTTGGAAAATTTTAAATCCCAAAATAGCGTACCCCTTTTGCGGCAAATTTACGTTTAGACGCATTTATCTTTAAACCAGCTTCATTTAACAATGAAAACACTTTTCTTAAATCTTGTAGGTGTTGTTCTAGATTACTACTTGTAATTATAATATCGTCTAAATATATGAACGGGCTATTACCAAGGACCGGTCTTAAGACGATGTCCATACACGTTTGGAACGTTGCCGGCGCGCCGGATAAACCAAAAGGCATTCTAAGAAATGCGTACGTGCCAGACTTAGCTATGAACGTGGTTTTGTGTACGTCTTCGGGTTTTACCCCAATCTGAAAATAGCCAGTCGTAAGATCTAACGTAGTCATGTATTTTGTAGACGAAATATTTCGAATTATTTCTTCGATTATCGGCAACGGATATACGGGATATTTTGTAACGGAATTTAACTTGCGATAATCTATAGCAAAACTCCACCGCTTCGGGTGCGTAATCGCATAATCATTATTTTTCCTGCACAGGACAACCGGCCTAGCATAACTGCTAGAAATTGGCGTGATGATTTTTTTCTTTAACATCTCTTTAATATGACATTCAATTATTTCTTCCTTGACCCTGTCGTAGCGGTAGGGCTTTTGCCTAACTGGCTGAGCATCCCTCGTTTCAATGTTGTGGTTAACGACCTGTGTGAAACTCGGTACATCACTAAATAAATTCGAAAATTCACTTACCAGGCTCTGGATTTTTTCCTTTTCTTCTGCCGGTAAATGTTGCAAGTCCAGCCGCGGGGCTTATCATTCTTGGTTTCTATTGGTTTCATATTTAGCGTCAACTCTCCCCCTTTGAAATCAATTTTTGCTTCTGCCAAACTAAAAAAGTCCACACTTAGAATAATACATGTTTGCAGGTTTCGCACAATATAAAATAAGATTTTTACCTGCTCGCCGTTGATACGCACGAACAACGGTACTTTGCCTAAACAGCTACACTTCTCTCCTTGGACCGCTATGACATCCGTGTCTCTTGCACTAAAAATTCTGTAACGGCGAAAGTGCTTCTTGAAAAATCTTTCTGATATAAAGCTGCTTTGGGCTCCTGTATCTAACAGAGCCGTCGCCGGTATGTTGTTAATTAGAACTTCAATCTTTGGTAAACTCAAATTCTTCAGGACCACGGTTGAAGAAATCCATCTTAGTTTAAATTCTTCTTATTCTGGTTGCCCTCGGAATCTTTGCTTGTTCTTCTATTGAATTCCCTTCGTTCGCCGCTCGATTTAGGAGACACATCTTTCTTCGGCCATTGCTTCGCCTTATTCGCGTAACTTTGATTTTGCTTCTGCTGGGGTCTTGGCGAACTCCACTGACTTCTGCGCTCAAATTGGCGTCGTCGCTCGTTGTCGGCTGTTCTTCGGCTTTCAAATTGTACTGCGAGCTCAAATAATCTGTCTAACGTCGTTGGGTTTCTTAGCTCGATGAAATCTTGAACTTGGGGCAGTAGCCTAGGAAGTATAATTTGAATAATTTCAGGATCCGGGCGACTTCAATACAAAAGCTTGAAAACTTGAATTTTTCTCAAAATAAAATTTGACAATTCTTCTAATTTTTCTTGATATCGGCTAAAAAGTTCCGCTTCCAGTCTGGCTCGATCTCGTACTACAGGAAATGCTTTCAACAAGGAATTTTTGAAATTTTCGTACGTGTATGTGGGGCTTCCTGGTTCCCCCAAGAGATTCTTTCCAATGCACTTGAACCAATTTAGCGCTTGGCCCTTCAAAGCGCTGGTAGCAAGAGCGACTTTCTGAAATTCGTGAACTGGATATAGCATGAAGTGGGAGTCTAGCTTTTCCAGGAAATTAATTGCGGCTGTCTTTCTTGCCGTCAAAACTTTCTGCTGGCTTCATGGCTGCTCACATGGTTTGTACGATGCAGCCAAATCCTTCAAGGCCAGGAGGTGCTATCTCCGGATTCTGGACAGGTACAGCAGGTATCTCAGGTTCGTCTTCTCGTCTTTCAGGCCATCCTCTTATTTTTCTTCGGGCGCCAGTGTCAGGACTGAGTGTTCTGTGCGTAGTTTTGGCAAACATTTTGAAGTAACTCTAAAATCCTATCCACTGTCAGGACTGAGTGTTCTGTGCATAGCTTTAACAAACATTTTGAAGTAACTCTTTAACCTAAAGTCCTGATCTGGAACAGGGAGCTGAAATGAGCTTTGTTCTGGTGTAGATACTGTACTGGAGAATAACTGCACTTGAAAGGGATTTAAAATCCTCTTTTATTAAAACAATATTATTTACACACTTCCCAACTCGGGAGGGATACAGAAAGTAAAAGACCACACTTGGGCCTAACTTAACAATCAGATAAATTTGATACTAAAACTAAATAAAAATTTAATTAAACTTTGCTCACAGAGCAAATCGCGGAGTTGGCCTCTAACTAAATGGTGCGTAGCAAGAAAATACTAATTCTAGCGCACTTCAGTTTATTTCAATATGCAATCACGTAGTAAGCACTATGGCTTATAATTTTAGCTGCTAGCTGGTCAGGCGAAAGTCGAACAGAATGACCGTGATTTGAGACTAAAAGCTCTCTCACACTAAGAGGTTTCTACCTCTCGCGCTTCTTCTGACGGGAAGTTGAAACAGAGAAGAGATAGAAGGATTTAAATTAAAATAAAACTTTGTTAGTTTAACTAAATCCTTACAATATGCCGAAGTCGCCCTGTCTTCACATAGAATTTTAATTTCTGTAATGATTGCTAGGTAATCCTAGAAATTGATCATTTACTTCAATTATGCTTGTCGAAAGTGTTGTCTCAGAGTCTCTAATTCCTATTTCCTCAACAGCGACTATTCAAATTAGAAACCTTTTATTTTCAAATTTTCTGTTCAATAAAATTGCGATGTCTCAAGAAGTGAGAGAACATCAGGCACAAGCTTTTCTATTCCATAAAGCTTCTAGTAATTGATACTGATGATACCTCTGTAAGTTGTGATGTTTCCTCGAAATGCTGCTTGACAGTCCTTTGTCATCTAGTCAACTACAAGTTTCGCACATTCATCTCCTGGTGTTCTAGGCTTCTTAGCCTTCGATCATCTTATATGCATAACTGTCTTTCGGGAAACTGAAGAGCTCAGCGGAAAACTGTGCAATGATTCGTTTGCCGATCAAAATAAACTTCATGCTAAACAGTGTAAAACTCCGTTGGAGCTTTGCTATGTAAACTTTTAATTTTGAAGTACCATCCTTGACGTTTTACATTCACGAATTCCTAATGAATACCCATATTGAAGAGTTAGTATACTCGTCACTTCAAAATACTATCTTTACGCAACACAAATGTACATTTATTTTTCTTTTAATCCTTTTAAAATTTCATATGCAAGTACTCTAAAAGTATGAAAAATATCTCGCCATTAAAGCCTACCAGAGATTAATATAGAACTTCTGATAGATAATACCTGAATTTACTGTTCCTCTTGATATACACACAAGTAATTAAAAAATGTCATAGGGAAATAAATGTGCGTTTATTTTTGAAGAAAAATTTTAATTCCAACATTTTAAAGTTATTGATTTTTTTTTTCTTAAAACCCTCCATGACATCGTAGAAGTCTACTTCATTATTCCAGTTTCTGTAATGTAGGCAGGAAGGAAGAAATATTTTTTAGATGCATAAACATTTACAATTCTTAAATATTTCTTAAGTGCAAAATAAATATATATTGTTCTAAAATATTTACTAAATTATTTTTATTTAGAAAATTCTTTTCATAACCAGCAACGTTTACAGGAACTGTGGGAAAAGTTCGCAATAGTACTGAAAAAACTGAATTACATTCTGGAGGTTGTATTTTTTAATAAACTGCAAAATTTTAAAAGGACCGCTCTTTCACGTAACATGAGATACTACTCTGCTAGCAGTAGGTTGACTGACTTGCTATGACTACTGATATGATCCACAAACAAAATCCATAAGGCATAAAGTACCTGAAATTACGGCAATAATGGATTGCTTATGAAACGGTATACAAAATTAGAAATTATGATAGTAAGATAGATTAATTAATCTGGCATCGTCTGGTGTATTACAACCGTATGGGATCTTAAAGAATCCAATGAATTTAAGTTGATATTACATAGGATTGGCTTGTTATACATGAGTTATTTCAAGGAAATTTTTTGTATGACATGTTGTTCATGCGATCTTATATATAAACAGTTCCGAGGAATTATTCCAGCCCTCTACAGTTATACCATCCAGCTGACAATGGAAGATCCGTAGTTTTAATTTCAGCTTAAGCTCATTGATTTCTCACATTATGGATATGACAAAAAATATAACTTAGCGGTAGCACCTGAACAAAAATGTGAGTCAGATTTGGTCGAACATAGCTAATGGCTTTCTCCCTTCACCTTTTAAGTGGGAAAATATAAAGAATTATCAAACTCTCGCATGCATGTTCTCGTAGTGTAAGTGGTTAACATATTCATCTGGCAACGGAAAAATCTATAATTCAAGTCTCGACAATGGTTGAATTTTCCTGTTTCTTGTTTGAATTATTTAATTTCACAGTTTGAATTATTTAGTATGTTTTAAGTATATTTACTTATAACAACATTCTTATGATTATTCATTTACGTGGGCACTTACGTTTTTGAATACTCTATATGAAATTAACAGTAGGAGAAAAACTAAGCCGCTTTATTTTCAAAGCAAAACTATCAGCTAGTTAATAATTAATTAAATAGACTGGGAAATCTATTCATCTCTCGCAAAGCTGAAGGAAGAAACGGTAAAATGTCCTTCGACGATGCAGTGAAAGCCGTTAGTGGTGCTATAATTCAGGCAGCTAGATTCTCAAATCCTACGACATCAGCAAGGCAAAATATTCAAGACAGTGTTGCAGTAGTGAAGGTCAGCAGACACTAAGACAACAAAGGGAAGCACGAGGAATTTTTATCGGCGCATCACTTTATCTAGCCATATACCCTTCAAAAATGCAAAAGCATATGCTAGAAAAGTAAGACATCAGAACTAGAGAGATTTAACGATCTCATATGTATTATCAATAATATCCTCTACACCAAGATAAAGAGTTTTAGAAAGAATCAGAAAAGCATGCGAGCTTTAAAAAAACCCCTCACTTTCCTTTCTGGGAAAAGATGGCCGAGTGATTAGCAGCACATAATAAATTACAAACACTATTGGTGAGATATTTGCTGCTGTTTCTTCCAACAGCAGTTACCAACCAACATTTCTTTCTGTCAAACGTAGCTCAGAGAATACTCCCTTTGAGTTTGATTTTTTTCACATCGGGGCCATATATTGCTGAGTTTTCAATGCTTGAGCTAAAAAGAGCTTTGTTACAGGCACGTAAACCTTCCCCAGGTCCAGATGACATCAGTTATGAAATGCTTAAATATCTTTCCGTTAAATCATTAACTGCATTTTCTCTCTCTTTGTAACCAACTGGGGAAGAAGCGTAGTTTTCCTAGTGCATGGAAGAAAGCTGTAGTTATTCTCATAGCTAAGCCATATCGGCTCATCACACTTACAAGATGCATTTGTAAACCTTTTGAAAAAATGGTAAAACGCTTCCTAGTTTATTATTTAGAAAACGCGGCATTACCTCACCTTATCAGAATGCCTTTCGCAAAGAAAGAACGACCATCGATATTATGTTCCATTCGGAAACCTCTGTTCGCCAAAGCTTTTGTGGAGTCATCCAGTTTCTCTACTTTTTGACATAAAAAAGAGAACGATAAGCAATGAAGAGAACGATAAGCAATATGGTATTCTGAGTGATCTTCACTCTACTGGCTTGCGCGGTAGCCTAGCTATTTTCATAAGAACTTTTTGAAGGCTAAAGCTTTTATACTAAGGACTGGCTCTGTAATATCAATAGATTTTGTGAAGATGAAGATGTGCCTCAAGACAGTGTTCTTAGCGTTACACATTTTAGGTTATATATAGATGATGTCCTAAGACAATATCCTCCATCTGTTTCAAGGTCGAATGCGTTGAAGACCTCCAGATGTCAAGGTACAGACATGAGGCATGTAGAGAGACAACTTCAGATTGCTCTTAACAAGATTCAGAAATGGTGAAACAGGCATGGATTTATATTTTCAAAGCAGAAGACGGTTTGAGTTCCCTTTCGCAGAACGCTTAATTAATTACAGTTGCTTCCGAACTGAAGTTTCTAGAAGTAGTACTCGACAAAACCAAACCTTCCTTCTACAGACCCATTGCTTGAGAATGATTCATTTAAAAACATTAAATATCTTAAAAATCTTGGCGAATACTTCCTGGGGTTAGGAACATGGCTCTCTACTCCATATTTATAAAGCAGTTGTTCACTGTAGACCGAATAATAGATGATTTGTTTACGGACCAATAAGGCCTTCTCTTTTACAGAAACTACATCCTGTTCATCATTAGGCTCTGAGGATTTGTTCTGGATCTTTCAGGACATTTCCTATACAGAGTCTATATGAGTATTCCTATATATGGGTATTCCTAACAGAGTCTATATGGGTATTACCGTCGCTCCAGTTCAAATGTGAGCAGTTGTCCCTCTTTCATTATTTCAATATATTTTCACAGCGTTACCACCCTAGTTGTCTCCCGGTGATTGATGACTGCTATAACATATTGTTTGCAGTGCGACCCCTTTATGTGCCTCCATTTCTCAAAAGAGGTCAATTTCTAACTGAAAATTATTGCATTACTCAGACAGTGAAGCATTTAGAAAATCTACTTGAAGAAAATGCAGAATTTCAGCTTCTTGGTATTTTTCAGTATTGGTAATAGAAATACTAGCGAGATTGTGTACAAACAACTTTTTCCCTAGCACAGACATAAATACAGCAATTACATTCTCATACATACAGATGGACCTAAATCTGATCGACGTGTTGGATCCTCATTTGTTACTGGAAATCATGGAAGGCAAACGTTTACATGGTTCCTGTTCTGTGGCCACTTCCGAATTAGTTGCCATTTATTATGCACTTTCATACAAATCTAAGTTATTATATAGAAAGTTTGTAGTTTATACGGACTCGTATAGTGTGCTAAAATCATTAGAAAAATTTTGACACTCGAAATCCTTTAGTTGTGGATGTCGTGAAATTAAATCTAAATGTAAGGATTCGTGGATACGAAATTCTTTTCTGTTGGATTCTCTGACACATAGGGATAAAGATCATTGAGCTGGCGGACATCTCAGCAAAATCTGCTGTGGGTTTATGCAGTTGTCTAGTCCCTTATGAAGATATCAGCACATCTATCATGAAGTAGAAGTTTTTGCAAATGGCAAGCAGTTTGGGATGTTCAGCTGAATTACAAATTAAGGAGTGTGAAACCTATAATACAGTATTGGGAGGCGAATGGAAACGGAAGGAGGAAACTTATGTTAACTCGTTTATGATTCAGCCACTGCAGAATCACTCACAGTTTCCTTCTAAAACAGGAGAGAGAGACAGTAACTATTTGGGTGTTCTGTCTATACATCACACTAATATTTCCAGTGCCTGAAAGAGACGCATCTTTAACATTTAATTTAATTTTGTTTAGATATTGTGTAGTTGGACTTTAATACTATCTACTTCGACGTGCCTCGTGTTTTTGATTTTAGCCGTCTTGTACAATCCTTATCTGAGTTTTTATGTATTTGTTCACCTCAGCATGCATAATTTTACTTCTTCATTTTATTTTAAAACTTGGCTGTTTTTACTTCCTTGTACGAAGTAAAAAGGAAATATTGTAAACGCGAAAAATTTCGGGTATCATTATTTCAATGAAAATATCCATTTTGGCAGCTATCGAATGCAATTTAACGATGTTTTTGCGTGGCTTCTGTACGTAAGGACAAAATAAAGGACTCTTTTTTCCCAAAAAAATTATAAAACTTATTTAAAATAGATTTTGAAAAGATTTGTACGTACGTACGTATGTATCTCGCATAACTCAAAAACGAGTAGCCTCAGAACGTTGAAATTTTGTATAGGACTGCTATAACATGTAGATGTGCACATCCCATTTTGTTTGCAATCGGCTGCACCAAAAGCATATAAATATCTGTATATATATCCACTCTGTTACTCGGCTGAGTGATCTCAGTTTCTTTATTCTTATATATTTGTAAATTGTGCATTTTTTTGCTTTCAAAAGGATTGAATTATATTATTCTTATCTTCGGTTAAGTTTTTTATGCCTTTAGTAAATCTTCATGCAATATTTGTAGAATTATCAACAATTTAAAACTTGTTTAAGTGAAGCTAAGCCTAATTATTATAACCACAGCAGCTATCCTTGTTTACGTTTGAAACTTAACAGAATAGTCTATTTGTTACCAAGCTAGAGAAACTAAAAACAACAAAGATAATGCCTTCTTTTATTATTGCGAATTAGGGCATGCTTAAACCATTCAACCATTCTGGAATTGATTCGAGAAAATAAGTGTTTAAGCTTTACTTCGTAATTTTTAATATGGATATTTTGAGTTTTTATGCATTTCTGCCTTGTCGCGAAGTAAATGAATGCAAAATGCTGAATCGTCTGTGAAAAACCGTTTCCTTTTTTTTCTGTTTAATCTCTATAATACATCGTTTTAGATTTATCATAGTATTTCAATAGAACATGTGGCAAAAATTAGACAATTCTTCAGATGATCTACATGATTTTTGTGCATTCTAAGTTATAAAATGAATGAGATGTAATGCTGTTAAGTGAAGCTAGGGCCAGAATATCGCTATGGTAAACAAATATAGTGAATTTTAACAAATATAGTTGTAAGGTTTTAGTCAAACTAACAAAGTTTTATTTTAATTTAAATCTTTCTATCTCTTCTCATGTTTCAACTTCCCGTCAGAAGAAGCGCGCGTTTGCAGCGTATGCTCATTTTGAAGTGGACCCAAGGTACTATTTAAACCAGAGGTAGAAACCTCTCAGTGTGAGAGAGCTTTAAGTCTCAGATCACGGTCATTCTGTTCGACGTTCGCCTGACCAGCTAGCAGAGGATTTTAAATCCCTTTCAAGTGCAGTTATTATACTAATTCAACACAGTACCTACACCAGAACATAGCTGATTAGAACAAAGCTCATTTCAGCTCCCTGTTCCAGATCAGGACTTTAGGTTAAAGAGTTACTTCAAAATGTTTGTTAAAGCTATGCACAGAACACTCAGTCCTGACAGTGGCGCCCGAAGAAAAATAACAGGATGGCTTGAAAGACGATAAGACGAACCTGAGATACCTGCTGTACCTGTCCAGAATCCTGAGATAGCACCTCCTGGCCTAGAAGGATTTGGCTACATCGTACAAACCATGCGAGCAGCCATGAAGCCAGCAGCAAGTTTTGACGGCAAGACAGCGTAATTAATTTCCTGGAAAAGCTAGACTTCCACTTATGCTATATCCAGTTCAGGAATTTCAGAAAGTCGCTCTTGCTACCAGCGCTTTGAAGGGCCAAGAGCTAAGTTGGTTCAAGTGCATTGGAAACTCTTGGGGGAACTAGGAAGCCCCACATATACGTATGAAAATTTCAAAAATTCCTTGGTGAAAGCATTTTCTGTTGTACGAGATCGAGCCAGACTGGAAGCGGAACTTTTTAGTCGATATCAAGAAAAAATAGAAGATTTGTCAAATTTTATTTTGAGAAAAATTCAAGTTTTCAAGCTTTTGTATGGAAGTCGCCCGGATCCTGAAGTTATTCAAATTATACTCCCTAGGCTACTGCCCCAAGTTCACGATTTCATCGAGCTAAGAAACCCAACGCCGTTAGACAGATTATTTGAGCTCGCAGCACAATTTGAAAGCCGAAGAACAGCCGACAACGAGCGACGACGCCAATTTGAGCGAAGAAGTCAGTGGAGTTCGCCAAGACCCCAGCAGAAGCAAAATCAAAGTTACGGGAATAAGGCGAAGCAATGGCCGAAGAAAGCTGCGTCTCCTAAATCGAGCGGCGAACGAAGGGAATTCAATAGAAGAACAAGCAGAGATTCCGAGGGCAACCAGAATAAGAAGAATTTAAACTAAGATGAATTTCTTCGAGGAAGGTGAAGAAGTCCGAAGCAGCGTGAAACCCTTCCACAATTAATTTAAACACCGTGGTCCTGAAGAATTTGAGTTTACCAAAGATTGAAGTTCTAATTAACAACATACCGGCGACGGCTCTCTTAGATACAGGAGCCCAAAGCAGCTTTATATCAGAAAGATTTTTCAAGAAGCACTTTCGCCGTTACAGAATTTTTAGTGCAAGAGACACGGATGTCATAGTGGTCCAAGGAGAGAAGTGTAGCTGTTTAGGCAAAGTACCGTTGTTCGTGCGTATCAACGATGAGCAGGTAAAAAATTTTATTTTATATTGTGCGAAACCTGCAAACATGTATTATTCTAGGTGTGGACTTTTTTGTTTGGCAGAAGCAAAAATTGATTTCAAAGGGGGAGAGTTGACGTTAAATATGAAACCAATAGAAACCAAGAATGATAAGCCCCCGCAGCTGGACTTGCAGCATCTACCGGCAGAAGAAAAAGAAAAACTCCAGGGCCTGGTAAGTGACTTTTCGAATTTATTTAACGATGTACCGGGTTTCACACAGGTCGTAAATCATAATATTGAAACGGGGGATGCTCAGCTAGTTAGGCAAAAGTTATATAGATATGATAAAGTCAAAGAAGAAATAATTGAATATCATATTAAAGAGATGTTAAAGAATAAAATCATCACGCCAATTTCTAGCAGTTATGCTAGCCCCGTAGTCCTGTGCAGGAAAAATAATGATTACCCGATTACGCACCCGAAGCGGTGGCGTTTTGCTATAGATTATCTCAAGTTAAATTCCGTTACAAAATATCCCTTATATCCGTTGCCGATAATCGAAGAAATAATTCGAAATATTTCGTCTACAAAATACATGACTACGTTAGATCTTACGAGTGGCTATTTTCAGATTGGGGTAAAACCCGAAGACGTCCACAAAACCACGTTCATAACTAAGTCTGGCACGTACGCATTTCTTAGAATGCCTTTTGGTTTATCCGGCGCGCCGGCAACGTTCCAAAGATGTATGGACATCGTCTTAAGACCGGTCCTTTGTAAAAGCACGTTCATATATTTAGACGATATTATAATTACGAGTAGTAATCTAGAACAACCCTTACAAGATTTAAGAAAAGTGTTTTCATTGTTAAATGAAGTTGGTTTAAAGATAAATGCGACCAAATGTAAATTTGCCGCAAAAGAGTTACGCTATTTAGGATTTAAAATTTCCCAAAATGGAATCGAAACAGATCAGTCAAAAATAATAGCTATTAAAAAATTATCCTGTCCCTAAAACAGCGAAGTTATCGTCGTTTCTTTGGATGTGTTGATACTATCGGTCCTTCATTAAAGACTTTGCAAAAATATCTGAGCCGCTGCTAAAATTGAAAAGAAAGAAAGTTAGGTTTTCGTGGTCAGCAGAAGCCAATTTGTCGTTTCAAAAACTGAAAGACGCATTGACTCAAGCTCCGGTCTTAAAATTTCCAAAGGGGGATAAAGGATTAGAGATTTCAGCGGACGCTTCAGATTTCGCGATTGGGGCAGTGCTTTTCCAAAATGGTCAACCCGTGGCCCCTTTCAGTCAAACATAGCGGAACGGGTTAATAGAAATGTAGTGAAAATAATTCGAAGTTACGTGAAGAATTATCACTCTACCTGGGATAGCCATATAAATGAATTTGCATTTGCCCTTAGGACCGCCAAACACGATACTACACAAAAAACACCCGCTGAACTGTTTCTTGGAAGAAACATTTTGACACCTTTAGATAAACTTTTCTTTGTCCAGGAAAGGGCAGAAGAATTTAAAATAAGTGATATACAAAAGTTGATACGGGAAGCGACGGGAAATATAGAAGTGGCCCAGAGGAAACAAAAATTATATTATGACAAAAAGCGAAGAGGGGTCAAGTACAATGTGGGAGATGAAGTACTCAAAATCAAGCATAACTTGTCAAATGCCCCAGAAAAAAAAAGTGGGAAAATGTTTTCCGCGTTTTGAAGGCCCTTTCATAATTGAGAACGTTACACAAGCAGTTGTTATATTAAAAAAAATGATGGACAAAGAATTACTGCGAATGTGGATCAGATTAAGCCATTTTATAATCGAAACAAAATGGCAATATTTAAAGATTTTTTTCAGGATCCGAGGCAATCTAATATCACGGAAGATGTACCTCAGCGAAAACAGCAAGAACGAGCTACAATGGCATCGAAATGGCAAGAAAGCTCCCCCTCAACAAAGTAGAAGTAAGAACCAAAAATGTGGATTCAAAAGGAAGACTGGCGATGCAGGTGAGCACATCTATGAACGGACCTACGAGCAGACCAAGAGACGAAAGCAGAATGGGCAAGGAAAGCCCAATGTAGCCAAGAGAACTGCCGAAACATCGGAGAGCTGCCTGAGAAGCAAGCAGCCTCGGTTGCAGGTGGAGAATCAACGTCCCGAATGCGGCAGGAACCAGGAGCGAAGGGCCCAGTCCACCAAACGCCCAGCAGAGCAACCTCTTCCCCAGAGCAAGTACGCCAGAATACGACGGAATTATAAAAGGAAAAGAGATGAACAAGCTTTCAAGGACCAACAACCAAAGTCAAGGAAACTGGCCCAAGCGTCAACGTACTCAACTTTCAATGATTGGGCCAAGAAAAGGATGGCTGACCACAACAAGATAAGTAGTATTTCTTATTCCAAAGTTTAGTTAATTTTCGAGTGTACTGCAAGTTGCAGGGTCGATTTTACCTCAAGCGAGGTTGAGTTTTACGCCAAGTGGGCGATA
Organism: Stegodyphus mimosarum; assembly: GCA_000611955.2. Lineage (NCBI taxonomy): Eukaryota > Metazoa > Arthropoda > Arachnida > Araneae > Eresidae > Stegodyphus > Stegodyphus mimosarum. Next base: position 426,735 of record KK114580.1, on the reverse strand, counting down.
AGCACTTATGTTGAAAGAAAAATGTTTTTGTTTAAAAACTGTAATTCTGCAAAGACTTAAAATTACTTAATGTTTGTAAAGTAGCTTCTGAAGCATTGTAAATAGATTAATTTTCTAAAAGCAATGAATGGCTGAAAAAATGTTAACTAAATGATTTTGTATGATGCTTTGTCGAAAGACTTGTAAAATGTCTAGAATGAAAAGTCGGAAAATTGAAGATTGTCTATGGACTATTATTTCAGTGTAATGTGATATTTCAGGAAAGTACCTTGAGAAAAGAATAGGAAGCACTTGCTGTAAACTTAGAAATTTAACCTACATTTGTATTTCATGAGTGCTTGTTAAAGTTTCATAAAATGTAAATTATGCTAGCAACGCACGTTAAGTGCAATATCAATGTGAATGAAGCATTATATGTGCAAACTGCGAATTGTATGCATGAAAAGTTAAAGTTTGAGTAATTTTAGAATGCAAGTGTTAAATAGGCTCTCCACCAAATACACTTAAAGTGTTAGACATAAAGCTAGTGACAACCTCAGGTTTAGCTGATTATAGGCCGTCTTTTGAGGTCTCGTATGTCAAGTTCTAATGTTAGTCGATCGTAGGTGGGAGATTTGAACACCCCCGAACACAGAAAACCCGCAATGGCGGTTTGCTTTTCATCCAACACCGGTGAGAGAGCATTGGGGGAAGAATTTAATTGTGCTTGAATGATAATGTGTGTGTGCGAAATTACACGGGTAAGAATAAAGAATTGTACCTAGAAATTACTGTTATTATATTGCACTAAAATTCCTTTCCTTCCAGATTTTGCTGGAAGGTGTAAGACTTAGATGAATAAAAATATTGAAGATTTGTATCAAGCAAGAGTCGTCTGTAAAAAAAAACAGTTTTCACAAACAGATATTGCCTTGTAAGGGTTGGCTTAAGTTTAGAAGAGTTAAATTTTGACTATTTGTTTAGAATTGCAAGTTTCAACATGGTCCGTTTGGACCACAGTAGTTTAACTACCGCAATTCTGGCGGGAAGTATGTCAGGTTTTAGTTAAACTAACAAAATTTTATTTTAATTTAAATCTTTCTATCTCTTCTCATGTTTCAACTTCCCGTCAGAAGAAGCGCGCGTTTGCAGCGTATGCTAATTTTGAAGTGGAGCCAAGTACTATTTAAACCAGAGGTAGAAACCTCTCAGTGTGAGAGAGCTTTTAGTCTCAGATCACGGTCATTCTGTTCGACGTTTGCCTGACCAGCTAGCAGATAAATTCTAAGCCATGGTGCTCACTACGTGATTGCTTATTGAAATAAATCCAAGTGCGCTAATATTTGTAAATCTTGCTACGCACCATTTAGTTAGAGGCCAACTCCGCGATTAGCTCTGTGAGCAAAGATTAATCAAATTTCTATTTAGCTTTAGTTTAAATTTATCTGATTGTTCATTTAGACCCAAGTGTAGTCTTTTACTTTCTGTATCCCTCCCGAGTTGGGAATTGATTTGTAAATAATATTGATTTAATAAAAGAGGATTTTAAATCCCTTTCAAGTGCAGTTATTATACTACTTCAGCACAGTGTCTACACCAGAACATAGCTGATTTCAGCTCCCTGTTCCAGATCAGGATTTAAGGACTTTAAGGAGTTACTTTAAGATGTTTGCCAAGAACATGCACAGAACACTCAGTCCTGACATAGTGAGTGCATTTATTCTATTGTGGTTTATGCGCTATCGACGAAATAGATTTAATTCAATCCAATAAGTTTAAATGAAATGCAAGAAAACATGCGTATAATTTAATATTCCGTACAAGGAAGTTATGAGGTTTACACATCAGATTTATTAAACTTACGTATGGTATTAACTTGCGCTAATAAGTTGCTGTAACTTGTTTAAACATGTTTAATATGCTCTTGGACCAAATAATCTTTAAGGTTATGCGACAAAAAATTCACTCCCACAACCAACATCGTCTGCCCAAGTACACAGCTATCTGTTTTCGCTTTAAAAAATCACAGAGTTGCAGAAACTCGACATGACGCAAACCTCGGCAACATCTGCTACGTACCAAACGCATCTCGTCGTTCTTGCCTTCAGAGATTTTGAGGCAAAATTTTGCATTACTGAAGAAATTTTTGCACAGTTGTTTCCATTCAGTTTCACAAGCGCATATTTTAAAATTAAGGCAAAAATATCACGATTTGTTTATAAAAACCGTTGGAACTTCGACTACAACTAAAAGAAAGCATATGAAAATAGCAAAGTTGCTTGAATGAAGAATTGTTATCAGCATGTTTACCACTCTTTGCCACATTTAGAAAATTTGGCTACTTCTACTACGGTGGTTGCGATACACGTAAATACCCCCATAAATTCCCAAACAAAGTTTAATAAAATATGCCTTTCATTTAAAAATTTAGTGCCAAAGGAATTAAACTACGATTATATTTTATAAGTTTACCTCTCCGTACAGACCTATTCCATACGGTAGAAGGGAAGCTGGGTGCCGTAACCTTGTACGAGATTCGAATGCTGGTTTTGCACCATACTAGCAAGCTTTATGCATGCATGTACACCTTGTCCACAAAAGTCCTTTCTTGTCACAACCGTTGCTCTTAGACGTATACGTTCAATTACAGAAATGTTTTTAATGATGCAAAGTTTCCTGTTTTTGTCTCTAAAAATTTTTTAATTTTTATTTATACATAAAACACGAAATGTAACATTTTAAAGCGCTTCTACTGTCTCTGTAATAATATTTTAAAATTCTTATAAAAAATAAAACATAAAAACTTTAACTCCCCTACGACAAAAATATACCGAGATGCTGTTCGCATATTTTGTAGACGATTCGCATTGTAATTACAAGAATATTTTACCTAAAATTTTTATTTTAAACTTTCTATTTGATAGCCCTTATTCTTCACTGTCTTATACACCGTAGTTTGCAAGACAGTAAAACCTTTTGTAGTATCG
>KK114580.1:403629-423415 GCA_000611955.2 Stegodyphus mimosarum | reverse complement strand
GGAAGAGATATTTTATCTCGTTGCTCTCGAACTGCTTTCCAAAATCTAAAGATGCTGTAGGACGTTCGGACACCCCACTTTTTAAAAGTCCAAAAGGGCAAAAATACATTGGTGATAGATGAGGAGATTTAGTAGGGATATAAATGAAGGATATGGTCTTGAAACTCGTTTCTTGTTCCACTTTTCTTCTAAGAAATTAACAGTAGATTTTGATGTGTTGCTGCTTGCTTTGGCTTGATGTTGTTCCATTGATTGATCACACCATGTGTATTTCACATTTGAAAATGGGGTATAAAATATGTTTTCGATAATATGTGAAGCTGATCTTAAAACTTTTCTCTGCTCTTTTTATTTTTAGTTTGCCATTATATGAAAAGGCAGCAACAATCGTAAATCCCTTAGAAAAAAAGTTCTTTAGATTCCTTAAACCATGGTTTAAGATTTTTTTCTCCTCTTAAATGACAATAAATGGATCTCTTTTTATTGCAGTCATTAAAGTGCACCTAAGATTCATCTATTGAGACAATATTTTCCCATTTTAATCCGGTAAATGTTTCTCATAAAGAAATCTGCAGCCCGTTCTGCGTTTGAGGATATGTCGTGGAGAAAGACGATGCACACTATATTTTTTAGCTTTTTTATGACTTAAATCAGAATAATAGCTTTGTTTACAGTTGCACGGAGCATTTTAATGATTTTGCAACTGCACTTTGACTTGGCGAATTTTCTTTTAACTTTAAAGGTCTTACTTTTGCAACTTCGATTCCGTTTTTTCCTTGGATACGCATTTGGAAAATTTTTTCCACTTCAAGAATTTTTCACTTGATTTTGACGTTTCCTCTTTAGTCTTAACAGCATCACCTATCGTAGCTTTTGATATCGAAAAACCATGGCTTTCACGACGTTTTTAATAATGTTTCTTAATAACAAGACACGAATAAATTTCTTCGGAAAGAACACAAATATAGCCTTCCACCCACTGCTTTTTTAAAAGCGACATTTTGCATGAAAACAAATCTGTCAAGTAGCAGACGATAGTTTATACTTTCAAAAATATAAATGCAATTAAAAAAGAAAAATTCCGAGCACAAGTTTTTTTTTTTAACAGCAAAGCAAAGTCATCTAAAAAATGTGTGAACAGCCTCTGTATTAAAATAAGGAACCATATTCAGAGACCGTACACAAATTGAGAAGCGAAATATTTGCTTTCGTATGTAACTAAAAATAAAATACCGCTTAAAAACGGTTTTTGTAAGAAAGATTAAATTACTAGCGAAGCTGTGCAGATTATATTAATACATAAATATATTTCAAAATGGAGACCTTATTCATAGAATGTTACGGAATTCGTTTTCTAGAAAATACTGGTAAGCTTCATACTGGTAATACTGATGCCAACGTAGCTACCACGAAATATTATTTACATTAATTAGAAATGGGAAGTATTTGTACTTTATTGAATTTTTTTATACAGTTACCAGATTTCAATATTAAAATAATAATACTACATGAAATATTAGACATATTTAGAATTTATAAATTACTTACGTGAAAATTCTTCGGCGTAATAAGGGCTAAAACAGACACTAGTAAACGCAAAATAATATCACTGGAATGGCATTTAAGGGAAAAATAAACCTCGAATTACTCTAATTTGTTTATTAGCCATCCCCTAAATGCAAATTCAAAATGATTTCAAATATCGAAACTAATGTCGAAATCATCGATGTTCGCATGGAATCCAGCAGATTCATACAAGTTTGAAGTGTTATCTGCTAACTCAGAAATGTCAAAAACGAGGCCCGCGAGATTTATGAATGCGGCACAAGTGAGTGATTTTGCATCAAATTGTATCTGCGAATCTTTTTTTTTTTTTTTTTTGAAAAATAAAAATTCACGAAACATATAAATCAATGCCTTCCTTAACTACTGATGAAAACCCTGCAACTTGAGCTCCGATGTGCAAATACAGGTATTGAAAGATCGACTTGAAAAAACTAAGTGAAAGAAAAGGGAAAGAAATATCGCGCTGATTTTAGTAAATCTAATATTATTCGAATGCTTTATTGATTATTATTGTTATAATTATTTACGTACAGTCATGAATGTTCAACTGTTCTATCGTTAATTTTTTTAATAATAATAAAATTACAATAACGAATTCGCTTTTAGATTTTCACCTCAAGAAATTTCTTATATATGCATACAATGCAGCTCGTTGAATGAAATGCATTTCAAAAGCAGCCCACAGTATTTGGGGTCGGACAGGCCAGAGGTAACATGTGACTTTATCAACCGATTTGTTAGACATTTAATTTCTGTACGGCAGGAAACCAAAAGTAAAATTTTATTTGCAATTTTCATTAAAAATTCTAATTGATTGTAATAAATCGATTCAATATGTCAAATTTAACGCTGAAAATTTAGGGACAATGTAAAGCAGGAAAGAAAGGAACTTCGATTTCTTTCATCTAGCTAGTGTCGCCATCTATTACGGAAATAGAAAATCAGATTCAGAAAAAAAATGTAGGCTCTTCTTACGCATCTCTAGTGCCATAATGTGCTGTGGAGACAAGCATTTATTTCTAGGAAAATTAATTACGTAAATTTTTGATGGAATAAAACAAAACTGCACAATTTTTCCCTACTTTTTATTCAGTAATTTTTATTATGAAAGCTGGTTTTAAATGTACGGTCTTCCTAGAGCTTGAGCTTCTTAAATGGAAATAATTTTCTGCTGTTAAATTGTAATGTGAAATTTTTATTTCTATACCACTTCTTATTATTTTTAAATAAAAATGTTTGACGGACTCGTGAATCATTCTCGATTCTAACTTAACTTTAATAACTTCGAAGGAAACTTGTCCGGAATTTTCGTTCGATAATCGAATAATGATCTTGTTGCTAAAAGGTATAGCTAGCAAATAATATTTGAGAAAATTTTACATGTGTAAAAAGTGAATCTTATCCAAAAATGTACGTTTGGCATTTTTTAAAACGTATTTTAATTGGAATTTAGGAATATGCTTCCACCATTTCAAACGTTTTCGCAGTTATTATACTAGGTTCTACTCGATTATTATTCGAGTAATTTTGGAAGTGTTGCCAGTTATTGAAATGTAACAACTTAAATTGCATTTCATACAGAATCTCAAATCGCCAGTTTTGAGAACACTGTCATTCGGCAAAACGTGGGATTCTGAAAACATTTTTTTAACTGAATCAATCTCTTATTTTAATTTTAATAAGCTATCGTAATGAATTCTTTTTCATTCTGCTTTGAGAATATACATATTTTGTGAATGCGTGAGAAAGCTATCGCTTAACGTTCAGGTAAAAAACGATATTTTGAAAGTTCTATTTTTGTTGCTAAAAATTTGCAAACTAAAGTCATTGTAGGTACAGAGTTCCTTAGGGCGGCGAACGCCCCAATAAAGTTTGTGGAATAATCTATTACCTTGGATATGGGGCAAAATGTGCTGCAAAAGGAAAATGCTTTCGAAATAAACCTCCAGCATCTAAAGCAAGATGAAAGAGCCAAACTGGAAAAACTTGCTATTAAATTTTCTACGTTATTTTCCGTAAAACAGGATAATACACAAATTGTCACCCATGGGATAGAATTAAAATCAAGTGAACCTTGGTAAAGCAAAACCTTATCGATATGATAAGGAGAAAGAAGTAATAATAGAACATCACATCAAACAAATGTTAAGGGATAAAATAATTATTCCCATCGATAGTGAATATGCTAGCCCAGTTGTGCTATGCAGTAAGAGAAATAACTTGCCCCCTTCGGATCCAAAGGCTTATCGTTTTGCGATCGATTACCGAAAACTTAATAGCATGACTAAATTCCATATTTACACTTTACCGGTAATAGAAGAAACAATACAAAAAATTAGGTCTACAAAATATATGACCACTCTTGATCTTACTTTAGGCTACTTTCAAACAGCCATGAAACCAGAAAACGTGAATAAAACAGCGTTTATTACAAAATCGGGCACTTATGCATTTTTACACATGCCGTTTGGGCTTTGCGGGGTCCCGTCAACTTTTCAACGCGCTATGGACATACTTCTCGCTCCCGTCTTAGAAAAATCCACTTTGATATATATTGATGACATCCTCATAACTAGTCACGCTTATAAACAACACGTGGAAGATCTCAAAGAAGTATTTTCATTATTAAAAGAAGCAGGTTTAACTATTTATTAATGCCGAAAAATGTAAATTCGCAACTAAGGATTTGCGATATTTAGGATACAAAATCTCAGCTAAGGGTATCGAAACTGAGGATTCTAAAATAAAAGCAATTAAAAATTATCCTCTGCCAAATACTGCTAAAAAACTTTCATCTTTTATTGGCATGTGCTCATATTATCATTCGTTTATCCAAAATTTTGACGATATTGTTGAACCTCTGTTAGTTTTAAAACGAAAGAAATCCAACTTTCCATGGACAGCGGTGGCCAACACCACTTTTGAAAAATTGAAAACAGCTCTAATAAATGCCCCAGTGTTAAAATTCCCGGAAATTGACGAGAAATTGGAGATCGCGGCGGATGCTTCAGATTACGCCGTGGGTGCGGTTACTCAAAAAGGGCACCCCTTGGCATTTTTCAACAAAACATTGGGTCAGACCCAAAGGAACTGCACAGAGACAGAAAGGGAAACGTTAGCAGTGTTAATGGCAGTTCAGAAGTTTAGGGTCTACTTGGGAAAAGACCCAGTTACAAGTTACTCCTATCCTGCGGTCGTAGGCAGATTATATTCTGGAAAGATTTTAACTCCTATATTAACTAGATGGACCTTAAAATTACAAGAATGCAACTTAATAATTAAGCACACTCCCGGCAAGTAAAATACAGTGGCCGACGCCTTGTCAAGAATTAAACTGAATGAAAATGGGGATCAAATAAAATATGCTATGCTAACTTCTAAAGTTTTAGTTTCCCGGGAGACGATGATAGCTGAATTGCTAAAGGTTTAGGAATTCGATAATATCTCTGCTTATTTAAAGGATCCAGATAATTTTGAACGTGTAGATCTTGCTGCAATTAGAAATAGGGTCCGAAATTACAAGCTCATAGATAATCTGTTGTTCTATACTAAATCAGCAAACGAAAACCACGAACTGAAACCAGCCATCTCCGCCACACTACGGTTAAGTATTTTGCAGGAACTTCATGATAGCCCCACAGCCGGCCATTTAGAGGTGCGGTAAAAGGTGTGTAGAGTACGCAAGGCGGTGTATTTTCCGCAATTACAGAAGATAGTAACGGCGCATGTCAAGTCCTGTAAGTTATGCCAGTTAATTAACGACGTTAATTACAGCAAGTCCGGGTATCCAAATAGCATTCGCGCGACCTCTCCTATCGAGATCCTCTGAATAGACCTTCTTGGCCCTTTTCCCCAAAGCGAGTTAAATAAAAACCTATATCTTTTGGTAACTGCAGACCATTTTTCTAAGGGGGTGGAACTAATTCATTTAAATCGAGAGTCGGCTAAAATAGTCGCAGATGCGCTCTTACATAGGTATATTTTAAAATACGGTACACCGTTAAAAGTAATAAGCGATAACGGCAGGCAATTCGTTGGTCAAATTTCTGAAAATTTGTATAAAGTGCTTGACATAAGGCGTATGAAAATGGTCCCGTATAGAACACAAACAAATATCTCGGAAAACGCTAATAGAAACATTGTTAAAATAATTAGAAGTCACTTTAAAAATTATCATAAACGCTGGGATGGCTGCGTTGATGAATGAGCCTGTACTTTAAGAACAGACAAGCATGATACAAACGCCCGCTGAATGATTTCTGGGTAGGAAAATTTTGACACCTTTAGACAAACTTTTTTTCGTTTAAGAACGATAACCAGAATTTAAACAGGCAAACATTCAAAAGTTGATGGATGAAGGTTTGAAACATTCAGATGTAGCAAGAGAGCGGCAAAAAATGTATTATGGCAGAAGACGCGTGATTCAGATTTTAAAGTGGGGGATAAGATGCTTAAAAAAATTCACTTTATCTAGTGCACCAGAAAAATTTGTATCCAAATTCGCCCATAAATTTGAAGGGCCTTATGTAATACAGCAGATCGTCGAGACTGTGATTTATTTAAAATCAAATTCGGGAGAAAGAATAAAAGCCAGTCCGGATCAACTGAAACGATACTACGTACGTAATGATTTTGAAGTTTTGAATAGTTTCTTACAGGTGGTTCCTAATCAGAAGAGGCGGCCTCCTCAGGGGCGACTTCGACCCCACCAGAACTTCCACCACCCGCGAAAAAAAATAGAATAAACGACAAAGTCACAGAGCAAAGATCAAAACAACCTAGAGTTTGCAGGCAGGCGTTCTCGAAGACCGATGACCAAAGAACCAGTTTTCCGCCAGTAAAAAGAAAACAGATGACATGCCGTCAGTGCATCCTAAAAGAGGAACATACAGAGGTGGAAAGAGGAGAAGCCAGTTTCCACCAGTGGATAGGAAGCAGAGACTGAAAATATCCAATATGAGTCACCTAACTTCTGCAGTTCTGCAATAAAAGAATGGCTGAATACCAAGAGTCGAAAAACAAAGATAAGTGAATTTTTCAATAAATCTTTTCTGTTCTCTAAAGTTGCATGAAAATGTTTGAAATACGAAGGTACATTGTAAAATCTATTGACCCGATTGAGGACTGAAGCTGTTTTAGTTTTATTTGGCGAAAGCACAAAGTGTAGTGTATTGTAGATATGTAATGTTAATGTAAAGAACTAGTAGTTCGGTTGTGTTTGTGAAAAGACTATGTTAAAACATCAAACGACCTGGCCTGACACAAGCAGTTTCGTATTACTACTTGTTAATGAAAATTCGTTTTTAGGTTCACACCTTTGGCGAGAAAAGGAGTCATTCAGTAAAATTTTCCTTTTATTCTCTATTGTCTTAAAAATGCACTCTTAGACAAAAAAAAAGACGCACCGAAAAGGAGTTATCCGAATAGGACGAAAATCGGTAGAAAAGATGTACATGTACAGAAAAACAAATGATTACAGTTTGAGAAAAATTGGATGATTTATTAAAGTGATAGAGCTTCAAAAAGTGAAAAAGTCAGTAGCGCGTTTGTCCACATCTGACCCTTATGCAAGCAGTTATTCGGCTTGGCATCGATTGATAGAGGTTGCGGATGTCTTCCTGAGAGATATCGTGACAAAGTCTGTCCAACTGGCACGTTAGATCGTCAACATCCCTAGCTGGTTCGAAGGCCCTTTCCATTATGCTCAAAATGTGATGAATAGGAGAGAGATCCGGCGACCTCGCTGGCCAAGGTAATGTTCGACAAGCACTAAGGCAAGCAGTAGAAACATGTGCAGTGTGGGGGGAGCATTATCTTGCTGAAATGTCAGCCCAGGGTGGCGTGACATGAAGGGCAACATAACGGGGCTTAGAACTTCGTCGACGTACCGCAGTGCTCTAAGGTTGCGATGGATGACAACCATGGGGTTCTACTATGAAATGAAATGGCACCCCAGACCATCACTCCTGGTTGTCGGCCTGTTTGCCGGAAGACAGTCAGGTTGGTATCACACCGCTGTCCGCCTTCGCTGGTCATCGGGGCTCAGTTCAAAGCGGGACTCATCACTGAAGATTGTTCTACTCCAGTCAGTGACATGCCAGAGCGAATGAGCCCGACACCACTGCAGACGGGCTTGACGTTGTACAGAGGTCAATGGTGGTCGGCGCAAGGGGCGCCGTGATCTCAGCCCTCTTTCTGTGAGCCGTCTATGAATGGTCCTTGCGGTCACTGAAGCACTAGTTGCACGTACAATCGATGATAATGATGCATCTGGGGCTGCGAGTTCCGCTCTGACAATTGCCTGGTCGTCACGTTCTGTCGTTTCTCTAGCCTACCGCTTCCTTCTTGACGCTATGTGAGGCCATAGTCCACCCATTCCTACCAACATCGTCTAATAATGGCATCGAGCTATTCGCCGATAAGATCAACTGGCTTCTTTGAGCCCAACTACACGCTCTCTCTAAAATTTTGACATCTGCGCATATCGTTCGCGCACCTGTGTGCGAGGCATAGTTACTGTCTACCAGAGTACACGGAATGAAATTCGAGAAGAATTTATGACCTGGAATCATAACTTCTCCTCTTAAATATCCTGTCAGTTGCAGAGAGCAGATGCGCTGTAGCGACAACCGTTCATTCATTGGCAGCCAAAATGTAAAATTTTGCATTTTTCGTCGAAACCTGTATGCATATCAATTTGTGCCCAATTTGCTTTATATCTTCTCGGTGCGTCGTGGTGCGTCTTTTTTTTTTTGTTTAAGAGAGTATTTGTTTGTAAAATTCGAAAATATCTTTTGTGTTCGAGTAAATAATACTTTTAATGAAGGTTTAAAGCTCAAAAAGCATATATTAGTATAAGCATACATTTAGTGCTAAAAACCTCAAAATGTAAAGTTAATATATTTAAAATTTAATGTATTCAATTGAGTTCGCTCAAACGAAATGTTAGTCAAGTCTCAAATTTATGATTTAAACTTCAGTATTTCTATTTTAACGGGGCTCAAGCCCTGTTAGTTGTAGAATTTAACAGTTTGTAACAGGTCTTTAAGGTCCTTTATCCAAGTCTGCTAAATTCTAGCATGGGCAACTGTAGGGATTTATATTTATTTTAAATAACTAATTATATTTAATTTGAAGTTCTGTCCTATACGCCTTCATTCCGCTGTCAGTGCCAGAATATTTAAATTTGGTAGCGCGCGTGAATTAACGCAAATTCTCCCAGTGGGAGAAAAGGTTTAAGTATCAAGTTCTAGAAGGAAACGTTAGACAGTCTGGGAAGACTCTGTGCTTGTTGTAGCACGAGCTTCGGCTTAGCATTTATTGCTGGTTAAATGTGGCGTAACAGCTATTACTTTGCTGCCACTAAATTTATCAACGCTCTGTTAGGAAACAGGATACTCTGAGCCCTGCAGCGTAATTCTACTATGTGTTAATATGTTCAAATTTTGAGTTTAGTTCTTACTGTTTCAGTTACCGCCCAATCAGAGGTGTAGTTTGTTAGCGTCGATTTGACGCATTGTAAATAATTTAAGAGTGTAATAAAGGGTAGTTTTAACCCTTCTTCTGTGCAATCACTGCTCTCCAGATTTCACACAAGAGATAGACAAGTAGACCTTACAATGCTGATTAATAAGAGTTACTGAATAAAAATGCAATATGCAAATTAGTGGCGCTGCAATTGGTTCGTTTGCGAGGAGCATAAAATTACAAGTTTGAGAGAAAGCCAGTATTCGCTGTGTTGCTTAGATAAGAAATCTGAGATAGCCATTTCTTAACAATGACCTCCAGGCATCATTTGCCCGAAGAACTGCTATAGAGAGCTACTGGGAGACTACAGGCAGGACAAAGTCAGACAGAAGTAGCCAGAGGGCTATATGTGAGTCCTCCGGTTGTTCATAGACTTTGGCAACAATTTCTAACCACAGATTCGACATGCAGGAGGTTCAGCGAAGAATACCAACCGCTGCAACGAGCGCTGATGACCGATATTTGTTGTCATGCGCACGAAGTAACAGAACCGCATCTCCGACTCAACTCAGATCCTCCCTTCCTGCAGCTATCAGAAGGTTGGTGTCAACGTCAACTATGCGTAGAAGGCTTTTCCATGTCTTTCTTTCCATGTCTTTCCACATTAATCATGAATGCTTAGGTCTACGGAGATGACGTCCTTGACGCTTATGTGCGCCCTTATACTGGGGCTATAGGTGATGATTTCCTGCTACAGGACGGCAAGGCTACGCACAGGGGTATCACGGATGATTATCTTCAGCAGCAAACAATTCAGCGCATAAAGTGGCCAGCTCGATTACCGGACCTGAATCCTATCGAGCATGTTTGGGATGCTTTAGGAAGTCGTATAGCTGCTCTCGATCATACTTTTTAGATCCGCGCCATGCTTACATGTGCTTTGCAAGAGAAATTGTTCTCACGTCATATAGAACTGATAGACTATATAATTTACAGCATCAAACATCGCTGTATGTGCTCTATTGCTTCTAGGTGAGATCAAACTTCATATTAGAGATAATTTTCGTATACCAAATTAACACATCCGATTTGTTCCTTTTATACATATGCTAATTTCTATAACACCGTATTGTCTGGTAATTTCTTTTCGTGTAATTTTATATCTTACTATATGTTGTATACTATGGTTCAGTTTCATTAAATTCTATATGCAAGTTTTTTGAGTAATCGTTATTTTTGGGATTTTTCCTTAATTAGTGATAACCGTTGTATAATTTGATTAAAATTGAATGGATTGATTTTAAATAGGAAAAGGCCTAAACTTTCGATGTAAGAATTGTTACTGATAATGAGGTATGAGAAATGATTTACTTGAAAGTGTTTATTTTATTAGATGTTATTCTATATTTGGAACTTCCGAGTATACATATCGTTGAATATATTTATAGCAAGTCAAAGATTATGAGCCTCGGTATTACAAAAAAGGTGGGTATTAAAAAATATATGTTATAATTAATTTAAAATAATGACCTCAACGAAACTCAGTTTCCAGAATTGCTACTTAACTTTTCTTAAAAAATCAGGGTGAAAATGCGCTTTAGCCCACTGCTTGGCGATGTTTTAAAAATCGCCAATTCGGCGCATTTCTGCGAAACGTCTTTGCAATTGCAACCTTCCCGACACGCTCCGCGAAAACCTATTGTAAACAAAACATAGAATTCTAAAGCATAAATTAGTATGGAAACTGTTGATACAAAAAGATAATAAAATAATATGCAAAACGAACATTATGATCATTAAAATATTTGTCAGTTAGATTTAAATTAATTATTTACATTTTATGTTGTAATACTTACACATTTTATGCCGTTACATAACCTTCCCGACACGCTCCGCGAAAACGTAACCAAAATGGCATCGAAAAAAGAAGGGATTTTTTTTAAAAGGGCATTAAAATTACAAACGATACCATGTACACACCGTTCCGTTTTAACTTAAAAAAAACATCTGCGAATTGCACAATGTAGGCAACGTACACAAATGAACAAAATAAGCTAAAATAATGAAAATAAATTACAAGAAAATGCCATGTGCACAGCGTTCCTTTTAAACTTAAAAAAAAACTTCAGCGAATTGCACAATGTAGGCCTGAACGTACACATGTTATACGGAGTTACCCATGTTGGCGCGTTCGTTGCTCATTCAAAAACAATCGCCGCCAAGCAGTGGGCTAAAGCGCATTCCAACCAAAATCAGGAATACTAAATTATTAATCTCACAGGTAAATTATAGGTTAATAACTGGCCAAAGAAATCTATATTTAAGAATTAATTACAGTAGAAAAAGTCCATGATAGGCCTTCTAGCGGTCGAGTAGTAAAGTCGTTGACCTGTAATATTTCGACCTGGGTTTAATCCTGGCAGATGAGCTGGTTGCATGGTTGGTTTACATATGTGAATTGTAGATACGAATTAGTTTTCCTTAAAAAGTTCTCCACGAAGACTTCTCTTACCATATGTACACTCACGTTTGTGAAAATTGCAACACCATGAAGGACTTACGCGAGTGAGCTGAAATTTTCAGGAAATGCAAAGTAGCGCATGATATGCAAATGATTAGAATTGCAAATCCGTAGCGCATGCGTATGCTGAGCAGCGCCCTCTGAACGGCTGATGGATCCGAATAAATAGACGGCTGTAGCGAGGCGTGTATGGTTATCGGTGGTTATCTGCTAGTGGTAAACGTTAACTCAATCTGTACTTATGCCTCGTCGACGAAAGAGAGCGAGATTTGAACAACTTACAGAGTTTGAACGAGGGAGAATCATCGGCCTTCGTGAAGCTGGATTGTCGTATCGTGCAGTAGCCTCTCGTGTGCAGCGTAACAGCAGCACAGTGATGCGCGTTTGGAAGCAGTGGACGGACGAGTGTCGGACAACTCGGAAATCCGGGAGTGGACCCCGAAATGTGACGTCAGCTCGCGATGATAGACACCTGGTCCGCATGGCGCGGACGGACCGTACAGCTTCCTCTAGACAATTGGCAGCACTGTGGTCAATAGCTACAGGTGTTTCATTGTGTGCTTCATCAATTCGTAGACGTCTGCTGCAGTGTGGACTGCGCGCACGGACTCCTTTATACAGGATCCCCCTAACGCACGACCATCGCCGCCTGCGGCTACAATGGGCCAATCAGCATAGAGACTGGCGTGCTGATTGGCAGCATGTCGTGTTTTCTGACGAATCCCGCTTTAATTTGTGGTACCATGATGGCCGCATTCGTGTCAGACGCTATGCCGGTGAACGCCACCTTCCGGAGTGCATTATCGAACGCCACAGTGGACGAACACCCGGAGTTATGGTCTGGGGCGCCATAGCATATCATAGACGATCTCAATTGCTACGAATTGTGGGCAATCTGAACAGCAACCGGTATATCCGTGAAGTTCTACAGCCCGAAGCTGTTCCCTTCCTTCAAAGCTTGCCAGGCGCTGTATTTCAACAGGACAATGCCCGCCCTCATACTGCTCGGATTGTTAAATCCTTCTTTGCAGCGCAGCAGGTACAGCTTCTTCCTTGGCCTGCGTGTTCCCCGGATATGTCGCCAATTGAACATGTGTGGGATGTCATTGGTCGGCGTCTTGCTCGTGATCCTCGTCCTGTTGCTTCTGCAGACGAACTTTGGGTACGCGTACAAACGATATGGAATGCTCTTCCTCAGTCAGACATTCAAACTTTGTTTGACTCCATGCCACGTTGTGTAGCAGCACTTATTGCGGCGCGTGGTGGCCATACAAAATACTGATTCTGATCTCTTGTTCTTGTTTGTTTGCTTTGAACATTTAATCATTTATTTGTACCACTACCACTCAACTGTGTATTAAATTGCATTCAATTATGACAATTCCTTCTTGGTGTTGCAATTTTCACAAATGTGAGTGTATATATGAGTTGAGTATATATGAGTTCCCATGAGTTGTTTTGCCTTAATCAATTAACCTAACATAACCTTGTCCAAGATAATGTAACGTATCTGCCTTCTTCCGTAACTAAATTCTCACTCCCTCCACTCTTATAGAAATCCAATTATCCTTTTATTTTCATAAAAGATAAAAACACCTACTTTTGTGTGTTAAAAGTTCATTTTGATGTGTATAGTTCTAAAAATTAACTCATTTTAAGATATTTTATCCACTGCTTTTCTGAAAATATTATAGAGTTCCTTAAGATAGTGGTCTCAAACTGAAATTGCACGCGGGACGCATGCTCGATCTGACAACAGCTGACGGGCCAGAACATTTCTTTCAACAAAATTTAAAAACCTTGTTAGCAAAACTTAAAACAGAAAAATAAATCAATAAAATAAAAACAAATTTGAATTTTCACTAGCTGAATATTTATGAAGCAATATATAAGCTATAATAATAATAATAATAATAATAATAATAACAATAATAATAATAATACAAAGGAAAAAATTCAAATTTACATTTATTTCCTACCTGACGTTTAATGGTTGGTAACTGCAAGAAATTTTTACTGTTTATACTTTGCAATTCAAACGCATTGGCAACTAAATAATTTTAGATAAATACTTATTCCAGTTGATTCCAATACGTTGAATCAACAACTAAATAACTTACTGTTAAACCTTAACCGGAAAGTCGGCTGGCGAATTATGTTAATTGATTGCGCCAACGGGGGCGCCTTGATCACGAACGATGGAGGCAGCGTCTTAGCATAGCTCCGAAAATTTTTTAATGTATATGTCAATAAACGCTCATTTGCCTAAGAAATTTTATTACACTTTTCCTCTGCAACATCTCGTCCATCAACTGAAGATTCTCTTCAATCAAACGAAGAAGGAAACTGTTTTTTCGTCACTGTTGATTTTCTACAAGACAGAAGTAAAAGAACGGATAAAACATTCAGATAAGTGTCCTTCCTTTCTCTAAACTAAATCAAATCAGTATCATTAAAGTGCCTTTAAATTCATTTAGTCATTATTTTCATTAGTTTTTAGCATTATACAATAGTTAGTAAATTGCTTTAAATCTTGTGGTTCTATTCCGTAGACGCTACGTTCCTTATCAGCAGTCAATCAACAGCTACCCTTAGGAGGCCCCGTTTCTTGCTCAGGAATTTTTTGAGAGGGAAAATACGGATCTTGGGCATAGATAAATGCAGTAGACTATTATCTTTGTTACTAGGATCTCTTTCAGTTCTCATACTTAGAATTATATGCTAATATAAATACAGTGAGCCTGAATTTGTTAAACTAGTGCTTTAATAAATTATGAGGGTTAAATTAATGAATAAATATTATGTTTAACTAATAAAAAATGTAATTAAAAATCATATTTTAGGAAAATTTCCTGTTTCTTTTCCTTTTCTTCCTATAGGCCCTTTTTTTCTCTCTCTCTCTCTATCACATTTGGGCCATTTATTTTTATTTTATTTTGTCCCGACTTTTCTTTCTGGCCTTTTGAACTCGCACAAAGTGTACGAGATTCATTTTTACTCTCCTCTGAAATGCGAAATTGCCCCCTTTCTATATACCTTTCCTTCGCACTTAAGCTTGATTTTTCGCCCATCGGTGCAGAAAGACTTAGCGGGTGCAGTTCAAGACTTTGTCTACTTTGTCTGTCTGATTGCGCCAAAGTGAGATCAACGCGTTAGTACGCGTACGTATTCTCCCGTATTATCGTAGTCAAAAGTCAACATATACACATACTCAGCGAAAAAGACAAATTCCTGAGCCATTATTTTATCTATTATTTCAATTCTTCAGTAACAGCCGAGTGCACAAGCTGAGTCCATATCTTTATGTTTGCAAAACTATAAACATCATTTTTTGCAACAGATACCTATTTAAAATGTAATCGCGGGCAGCATAAAATTGTTTCGAGGCTGCATGCGGCCCGCGGACTGCGAGTTTGAGACCACTGGCTTAGGACAGTGTTTCTCAACCTTTTAGTATTCACGGCCCAATTTTCAATCATAATTTTCATCGCGTCCCCCTCCCCACCGTATACAATAAAATGTATACAATAATAATGTATTTTGAGTATTTTGGAGCTAAACCTACACTACAAATTTAATTTTAAACTTTACAAATTACCAAGAATATGGAAATTTATTGACATTTTGCAACACCGATCCTCAGCATTGAAAAAACAAGAATCCTATGCCTTTTTATTGCTCTTGCGTCCCGCCATGTCGGGCATTCTCACGGTTTCTCGAGAAGTTTCGATTTGTCTGGAATTTGTCTAGTCAGCTTAAAAGTTAAGTTAGGAGCGTGCGCAGATGTGAAAAAAATGTTTTCTCATAGGGAGAAGGAGAAAGTTCTATGAGGCCAATTTCAATTCCAGACAATCTCATTCGAGTCGATCCTTCTATCGCTATTGAATCTATTCTGAATGTGTATGTTATATATATTTTCGTGTAATTGCAATTCACCGTATTAAATATTCACGGCAGCAGACTTATGCAGAATCATGGATAAATTTTTAAGCGAGCATTAGACGATAGACAAGCATCAACAAGTACACAGACGAGCGTGGTTCCGAAAATAAAATCAAGAAAATATTCTCAAGAATACTTAAATTTTGTGTTCACTAGTACTGAAGTAAATGAAGAAGAAAGGCTCCTGTGTATCATTTGCTCAAAAATGTTGGCGGCAGACAGCATGAAACCTAATAAACTTAAACGACATTTGGAAACGCTTCATAGTGGGGACGTAAACAAACTCAGAGAATTCTTCGAATTAAAATTAAAATCATATGAAAAGCAAACATCATTGTTTAAAAATACTTTGTCTGTGAATAAAAAAGCTTTAATTGCCTCTTACAAAGTTTCATATAAAATAGCCAGATGTAAAAAGCCTCACAGCATTGGTGAAGAGCTTATTTTGCCAGCCGCTAATTGAGATTGTAGAAATTATGTTTGGAGATAATTTTGCAAAACAACTGCAGTCTATACCTCTTTCAAATGATACTGTTGTCCGTCGAATTGCTGATATAGCTGAAGATGTAGAGTGTCAGCTTTTGTCGAAGTTGCGTGACAAATTGTTTTCAATACAACTCGATGAGGCAACAGATAGTAATAAAGATGTTCATTTCATTGCCTATGTTAGATTTTTGCGATGATTTGTCAGTAGTAGAAGAATTACTTTTCTGCAAACCAATAGAGCTCAAAGCAACAGCACTCGCATTATTTGCTATCTTAAATGATTTTATGAACGAGACAAACATAGAATGGAAAAATTGCGTCGGAATATGCACCGATGGTGCTCGTTCTATGTCCGGAATATTCCAAAGTATTCAAGCACTTGTGAAACAAAAATTGCCACAGTGCGTCTGGACACATTGCATGATCGACAGAGAAGCTTTGGCTTCCAAAGAAATGAGTCCTGGTTTGAATATTGTGTTAACTACGGTTGTAACCGTAGTAAATTATATAAAAATGAGACCCCTGAAATCAAGAATCTTTTCAGCACTTTGTCAAGACATGGGTGCAGTACATTCAGCGTTTCTATTTTATTGCGAGGCAAGATGGTTATCACGAGGGAAAAGTTTGCAACGTGTTTATGAATTAAGAGAAGAAATCGCCGTTTTCCTAGAAGAGGAAAATAGACCGGAAGCTGAGAATTTTCGCGATAGTTTATTTGTGATGAAACTGAGCTACATGGTCGACATATTCGAGAAATTAAATAACTTGAATCTTGAACTGCAAGGAGCAAATACACATATATTGGATACGAGTGATAAAGTTAATGCTTTTTGTAGGAAATTGGAATTGTAAAGCAGAAATTTAAAGCAAGAAAACTTAACAATGTTTGCAAATTTGAATGATTGTATTAAAACTTACAAGGCTGAAGAACAACATGTAAATGTTGTTTTTGTAACCATTGAAAATCATTTAGCAATGCTAGCAAAGAACTTTAAAAAGTACTTTCTTGCTGACGACAAATTGATATCAAATTACTAGTGGGTGAGGGATCCATTTCAAAATACTCCCGAAGGACTCTCAATTGAAGAGAAAGAAATCTTCATAGACTGCACGGCAAGCGGCGAAACCAAAAGACAATTTAGTAATAAATCACTCTTTGAATTTCGGGCAGGAGTGGATGATGAGTTTTCTGCACTATAAACAAGGGCATTTCGCATTCTACTACCATTTTCAACATCTTACCTTTGTGAAACTGGATTTTCTGCGGTGGCTTCTTTGAAGACAAAATATAGATCTCAGCTAAATAAAGAAA
This sequence comes from Stegodyphus mimosarum, assembly GCA_000611955.2. Lineage (NCBI taxonomy): Eukaryota > Metazoa > Arthropoda > Arachnida > Araneae > Eresidae > Stegodyphus > Stegodyphus mimosarum. Next base: position 406,121 of record KK114580.1, on the reverse strand, counting down.
AAAAACTGAGAGTGTCTATTTCTAATATTAAACCCTCCTTCGAAAAACTTTGCTCTGAAAGACAGGCCCAAGAAAGTCACTAATAATTATTAAATTTGTTTTTAATTTAGTAAGTTGTTTTAATTTAATAAGTTCATTATTAAATATGTCAAAATGTATTTTGTTTTGTATGTGTGTGTGTGTTCTTTCCTTTCAATCACTTAATCAATTTTTTTAAATAACATTTTCTCTTGGATATGTTCGCGCCCCCCTAGGGGAGAGCGCTCCACAGGTTGAGAATCACTGGCTTAGGAGAAAGCGTTCATTTTTGATTCAAGAAGTGAATAATTACTCTAAATTCCTGCTACTTCATTAAAAAGAAGAAAAAATAGTTTTTAATTTAATTTTAAATCAGTATTTTCTGAAATATTCAAAAAAATAAATCTCATAATTATTAATCAAGTGGCACCATCTCTTGGAACCCTATTACATCAGTCCCGTAAATGGGTTGCACTTTGAATTTCTCTGTTGAATAGTTTCGGTTTTTGATGCAATAAGACAAATAGTTTAGTCTTTAAAAACACTGTAACGAATAAAACGAACTCCCAGTTTACATATTCAATAAAAATTGAAAAAGTTATCAGCATTGAATATTTTCTCTAATGAAATAGTTGACCTGTAATACCATTTTCGTCTATCTGATTTCATACTCTTACGGCTCTTGTTCTTTGCAAAGGCTTTTCTTTTAATTTTGAGGCGGATATCACTTACATGCTTTAATGTATTCCATTAACTAATTAGCTTATCCTTTTTTACTTTTCCGTTGAATTTCTGTTTTTGGATATTCATTTTATGCAAAATAATAATAATGAGTATTCAACAATTTCTCTCCCCCTGCGAGTGTTTAATAACAAAGTATTTAATATAAATCACCTTTTAGGAAGATACCAACTTTTTCAACATTATTTTATTAGCTTATATTACTCTTTTGTTTGTCATCAGCGTATTACATACTGAAGAACTATCACTTAATGGTTAATTTGATCTTACCTTAGAAAAGTGGACACATTTACGTGCTTCTGTTTCAGAAAGAGTAAATAATAAACTATTGCAAATGTTAACGCGTTGTTTAATTTAATGTGTGGTACATTGTAAAATTTAGCTTAGGAATCCAAACATGCCAGATTATTCTACTTTTATGGAATTTACGATCAACCCCTCACAAACAAAATTCGTGTATATCACTTTTATCGTAAAATCAGGTTTTCTGCTTATAAATGTAACGATACCAAAAAGGGGTGACACAATTTGAGAGAGATTTCTAGTGGTTTCTAATAAATGTTTTTAAAGCTTCATTAAAACGTATTAGTGTTTCATAATTAAGGTTTGAAAATTAAATATGGTAATAAACGGAAACTAATAAACTTTCATCGCGGCACTAAATTCATAAATCTAGGAATTAGTATCTTCTAAGCCAGCGGTTCCGAAGCATTTGATCTTTTTAGAATCAGCCTCTCTAGCGGAGCTGTTTTGGCCCGTCCTGTGTCTTACTAGTTAATGCTGTTTAAGAGTTGTATTACTTGGGTAGGTTAGGTAGGCTATATGAATATCACAAAGCACACAAGGGCTATCTTGTTATTACAGGGGGAAGAAAAGGCATAAATAATAAGCGAATGCAAAGTAAGGAGATGTGTTAAATAGTTGTGCAATGTCTATAAAATGAAATTATATTTTAAGGTTTTTAACTTATAAGGTGTTTTCTCCCTCTTTTCAGCAGGCATTCGTGGTGTAACGGTAGCACTCTCGGCGCGTATTCGAGAGATCCAGTTTAGAGTCTCAGCGAGGACACTGCACCACACTTTTCACCACAAAAACCTGTTGACTGTACGTTGAAGCACCATTTTGCACTTCCAAGCAGGTTAGTCAAAATTCTTACCGGATTCAAAACACGGTTCAATAAAAGCACTTCAATACGTGAATAAATCAGCACACGAAGTAAAACTATTTACACGTTTATTTACAAGATTAACTATTTTAGAATTACTCTCAGAACGAGAGTTCAGAAACATTATTACCGACTCAGTCAGTTCTTGTAACAGTTCTACAGATCAGAGTGTAACAGGGTTGCCACAAAAATATGCAAAATGAAACATTTACTTCAGCGCTGCCTAACGGCCAAATCGTCAGTCACAACACACTGCCCCCCGGATGAACAATCACTATTGTTCATCATCATTAAAAGAAAATAATTAATTCAAAATATAATGATCTAAACTAATACTTAGGTATTAAACACTTTCAAAGTAGACATTTCAAATTCTTGGACTAAAATAAAATACGAAATTATACTTACATACAGTAGACAAGCGATATTCAATTTCTAAATACAATCTAAATTGGAATCTATAATAATAAAAATAATAAATGAATTATATGAATAAATGAAAATTAATGCAAATAATTTTATGACTGTCCATTCAAATATTAGTCTATTAAGTCCAGTCAAATTTATA
>KK114580.1:344792-402892 GCA_000611955.2 Stegodyphus mimosarum | reverse complement strand
TTACCAATTCGAGATGTACAGCCCTAATTACCGCGCAAGTAAATACTAAAATATAAGCCTTTTCTGGACCAGATGAAGTTTTGATATAAATCGGTCCAGCAAAATCTAAGCCAGTTGTTTCAAATGGCGGAGTTTCAATAATCCTATCCTTAGGTAATGGTGCTACTACTTCCTTACCTGGAGTAGCATTAAATCTTTTACAAATGAAGCAAGTTTTCAGAACTGATTTCACGCATCTTCTTCCTTTGATGATAAAATATTTCTCTCGAAGATGTGATAATGTTGTAGCTACTCCAAAATGATATAACCTCTCATGTGTATTCATAATCAACAGCTTGACAAATTTAGATTTGTCAGGAAGTATCCATGGGTGTTTTTCTCGTTCTTGGAATTCAGAGAATTGTAGTCTACCTTTCAGCACAAGCAATCCACTTTCATCTAATTCGGGATTAAGGTTATATAAATTTGATTCCTTACTAATAGATTTTCCACATTTTAGTTGGTTTATTTCAACGTTAAATGCCGTTTCTTGAGTACATTTAATTCAATACATTTCTGCATTATCCAGTTCTGAAGCTGTCAATGGACCGCAGACCTTAGAGTTTCTTTTATTTGAATTATGCATAAAGCGCATTATCCATGCCGTGATACGGTAAAGTCTTTTGAGACTGCTAAATTTCTCAACGTCTAAAATTGTTTCTGGTGTTATGGTACAACATAATTGAGTAATTTGAGGTTTCAACTTTCTTTCAATTAGCGCGTCTTCGCTTAATTCCGTCACTAATTCTGACGGCCATGAATGTTCGTGAAGTGATAATCAAACTGGACCTTGCCACCAGACGTTATTTCCTATAAGTGTTATCAGCTTTTCACCTCGCGTCACTAAATCAGCTGAATTTTCTTTTCCACTACAATAGTTCCAGTTTTTAGGATTAGTAAGGGATTGAATTTCTCTTACTCTGTTGGAAACAAAGGGCTTCCAATTCGTAGCAAATCCTTTTATCCAATGAAGCGTTATTGTTGAATCTGTCCAAAACTTTATTTTCGCATTTTTAAAGTCTAGTGCCATCTTTAAAATTTTAGACATCTTTGCAGCAATTACGGCTCCCATTAATTCTAATCGGGGAAGCGTTATTCGCTTCACAGGAGAGACTCTACTTTTTGCCCAGATGAAACTTGTTTTAATTTCATTATCTTTAGTGAAATACCTAAAATAGGCTACTGCACCAAATGCCTTAGGACTAGCATCACAGAAAATGTGGATTTGTACCTGATCTTTTACCAAATTCATTACTTGTTGGAAATACTTCCTAGGTATCTCTAATCTCTTAAGATGTTCCGTTTCAGAGCACCAACCCTTCCATTCATTTTCCAAATCTAGGGGTAAATCATCATCCCAGGCCAAACCTCTTTTCCAAATTTCTTGCAATAAGATTTTAATTCGTATGGTGAATGGAGATATAAACCCTACGGGATCATATACCTTTAACATAGTCTTTAAAACACAACGCTTTGTAGATTTGATACTCTCTAGGTTATCTATAAGAGGCTGAGCATCCAGTTGAAAGGTATCAGAATCGGTATTCCATAATATTCCTAAAACTTTTAAATGGAGGTCAGAATTTTCTTGTTCACTGCATAACATATTTTCTTTCCACATTTCCCTTAGTTTCATAGAATTAGAGTTAAATTTACGTAAATGCATCCCAGCATCTTTAAGAATTTTAGCGGCAGTAGAAGATAAATAGTACGCTTCTTCATCAGAGTTTGAACCGGAAATTAAATCATCGACATACAGGGATGTATCTAGCATTTCATAAACTTTATAATGCTCTTTCTTATACTTCTGAATATGACATTTGATAGTAGCAGCTAAAATGAAGGGGCTACAGGTAACACCGAATGGTACACGGGTAAATCTTAGAATTTTGAATAAGTCAACTGCCTTATCATCAAACCACAAAAATTTTAAATAATTTCGGTCTTCTGGCGTTAAGCCAATTTGGAGAAAAGCCTTCTCTAGATCCGCGCAGAATGCCACTTCATGTTTTCGGAAATTGATGATAATATCTAAAATGTTTGGGTTTAAATTTGGCCCTGGCCATAAACAATCATTTAAAGATTTAAACTGATTTTCTTTTGAAGAAGCATCAAAGACCATCCTCACTTTAGTGGTGGATTTGTCGTCTCTCGTAACGGGTCTATGCGGCATGAAATAACCGTTCTCAACGTCATTATCTGAACATTCTTCAACTACGTTATTTCCCTTTTGTTCAGTAACAATGTCTTTGTATTGTTGGAGAAGATCGTCATTTTTCGCGAGCTTACGATTTAATTCAAAGAAACGATTCTTCGCTATTTTGAAATTAGTCCCTAACCCTTCTTTACTGTCCTTCCACAATAATTTCGCTTCATATCTGTTATTAACGAATTTTAAATCGTTTTCAAATTTATTAATGATTTCTTTATCTATTTTTGAAAATTCATCGTCACTAATACCAATTGCTTCAAGGTCCCATAATTTCTTTAAATCTTCCTGTTCGGCATTTTCAACAGATAACTTGAAAACGGATGCGTCTTTATTTTTTCCCTTTTCATCATTATATATGGAACCACAAAGCGACCATCCAAATAAGCTTTCACACACAAATAGCGATTTTGTTATTTTTTCTGCTGTTCCAGGAATGTTTATTTGCCATAAATAATCGGCGCCTATCAATAACTGCACTCGAAAGCCGCATAACGTATTCCAATTAGACAACTCGTATTTCTTTAATTTGCTTTGGACATCTGTGTTTAGTCTAGGCGGATAAATCATCGCGGTAGAAATCGTGTCTGTCACCAACGCCTCAATGCATATGTTTCGTTCGGGAATTTTCACATTCTGTAAGGTAACCTTGACCACGTCATAAATTTTTTGTTTTGCTTTAAGCGCGCCGAAAGAGTATACTAGCAACTTTTCCTTCCTTACTACTAGGGGTTTTAAGTATGATGTTAATTCTTTGGTAATAAATGTCCGTTGACTGCCACTGTCTAAAAGACACAAAGCAAATTTTGACTGTAAATCGGATGATATTTTCACGCAACATGTTTGCAATACAACTTCATTAAATAAATCTGAGTTTTTAATCTCACATTGAGAAACGGAAGTTACTATGGTATCACTTTCACTTTTAGGAACATCAGGGGGCTTTTCATTTGATTTCATGCATATCGAAACATTATGAAACTTACTACCGCATTTAGAAGTTTACACTTCGCAGCAATATGGAATTTCCTAAAGCACACAAAACACCTACCATAGTTCTTTAGCTTTTTACGCTTCTCAGGAACCGAAAGCGATTCACAGAAATTAGATTTATGTTCTGAACTGCTGAAAAAGAAACAGTTATTCTTAACACTAGTTGATAAAACAGATGCTGTAGGAGTATTACGTTTAAAATTTTGGTGTCTGTATTTTTCTGGTTTATCATGAGATATCCTTACGGAACTATTCAAATGCATTGTAACTTCACGCGATTCTATTTCTTCTTTAATAAAGGTGATTAGTCCATTGATATCCCAGTCCGAACTTTTGGCACGCCTTCTATTAAATTCTAAAGCAATATCTGGTGGAATCAACTTAAGTAAAATTGGGCATAATAAATGACCATAACTTCCAGATGCAACCCCTAAAGAGTTTAAATTACGAATCTGAATTTCAGAATTGTCATAGAGTTCCCTCAAAGCTCTTAAGTTAGAAGAATTTTTTACTGGATTGAGACTTAAAAGCTTATTCATATGGGCGTTAATAACGACATCAGTTCTCCCAAACCGTTCTTTCAACAGGGCGATAGCAGAACTATAATTTTCGTTAGTTAACGAAAACCCAGATACAGCATTAGCTGCACTTCCACACCAAGCAGTGATTTTAAATAGCAAAATTTATCACGTGGTGTCAAATGCTCATTACTATCTATAGCATTCGAAAATTGGCTCCAAAACTCAAGCCATAAGCAAGAATCACCATAATATTTTTCGATTGTAAGCTTTGGAAGCTTCATAAATTTAGGTTCAGTATTGTGGCTTGAAACACTATTTTCACTAGTTAAAACACGTGAATCATGAGAATTAATTTGAGGGTTAGAGTTCAAATTTTTATTTAAATACCGCGTAATTCTATTTTTCCATTCAATAATTTTTTCATTATAATCTTCAACAACTTCAATTTCGGATTCAATATCTTCAAGGGGTAAACCACTTTCGATTTCACAATTCAGTTGTTTAAGACCATCATACTTTTCAATTAATTGTTCTTTGAGAACACTTAACTGATCAATTTTTTGTTCATAAGTCATTTCCGACGTTTTAGTTAAAATAACTTCAATTTTCGTTAACATTTTTGTAGTAGCGGTACGCAAAACTGCGCGTTTCCGCTTCAGTTTATCAAGACTATCCATTACGTTTATACTATATATCGAAATATATCAAGGCATAAATAAGCATGCGCTTACCTGATAAATTTTATATTCCGAACTTTCAATTTAAGAGTCCTGTCGCGTTTAGCCAAAGAAATGAAACACCATTTTGCACTTCCAAGCAAGTTAGTCAAAATTCTTACTGGATTCAAAACACGGTTCAATAAAAGCACTTCAATACGTGAATATATCAGCACACGAAGTACGTTTATTTACAAGATTAACTATTTTAGAATTACTCTCAGAACGAGAGTTCAGAATCATTATTACCGACTCAGTCAGTTCTTGTAACAGTTCTACAGATCAGAGTGTAACAGGGTTGCCACAAAAATATGCAAAATGAAACATTTACTTCAGCGCTGCCTAACGGCCAAATCGGCAGTCACAACATACGTGTATTGCCCGAACTAAAAGGTGGTGAATGGTAAATTCGTCACCACCAGGATATGGCGATTGTGTCCCCTAATTCCCAATTGTCCGTTAAAAGGAAGCGTATATAAGATATGTTCTCCGTTCTTTCAGCATGCCTTCGTTGTGTAATGGTAGCACACTCGAGCGTATTCGAGAGGTCCAAGATGGAGTCCCGGCCAAGGGCATATTGCGCATTTTTCACATCTTAGAAAAAAAACCTAATGGCTCTACAAACTGTACCATAATATCTCAATATATTCTCAACATAATACTGTTAAAAGTTTAGCCATATATCAAAGCTCTTCCAAAATTCAGTGAAACATATGAATTTGTGTTAAAACAGCCTTTGGAAAGGGGACGGCTCTTCGGCCGCTCCAGGAAACTCAAATAAAAACATTGAATAAAATTGAAGAATAAAACAAAAATGAGATTTAAAAACAAAAGTATAGAAATTATATTTTGAAGGTGGAGGTTAGCCGATTTCGTGTCTCCTCTAGCTGATGATACTTGACCATTACTTGGAACTTCGCATTTGAGAAGCTTCTCTCTCATTCTTTAACCTTAGAGAATTCCTGGATTCCACTGGAAGATTTTCGAAACTTAGCCCCATATAAATCGAGGTGGTTTGTCCATATGAAGTTAATTCGCAGTGAAATTGCATAGCGATAATGTCGTGATTTTTAACGATTTTTCCCATCGATTTTTCTTTTCATTTGATTTTTTTTTTTAGTTTAGTTGTAAACAGGGTGAATCTGAACAAAATAGGCAAAACTTTATTGGGTGATAGATGACAGCTATACGAGCAATATTCGTATTAGGATGTGTGGTCGGAACGCAAGCGGTGAGAACTTAAAGGGCAGTTTTCCACTGTCACATTTAAAGAATCAACACAAGAATGAGAGGCGATACTTCATAAAACATTTTATTATCAGAACATGCTCAGAGAAATGGCCCAGAAGACCTTCTACCAGCTGTAATGCAGGCTTCACATCTGCGGTATACGGACTAACTCACATTTGCGAAGACACCAGACGTTTTCCGAATATCACCACCAAAACGGCGATTCTGGTGACTAGATCCATATCGGTTTCAACGGCACACACGTAAATTAGGCTTTTCATATGGCCCCACAGGAAAACGTCCAAACAAGAGAGTTCCGGGAATCTTAGTGGCCAAGCTATGGGACCACCTCGAAGAATCCATCGCTCTGGGAACTTTGCATCTAAAGTGTTTCGCACATCTAAGTTGAAGTGTGCAGGCGCACCATCGTGCTGGAACCACATTCTCGATCTGATGGGTGTTGGACTCAGACGCAGCAGCTCCGGTAACACCTCTCGTAGGAATGTGTGATTTGATTCGCCGTCCAGACGGTGTGGCAGAAAGTATGGGCCAACCAAATGATCATGGAGGATCCCTACCCAAACATTTTTGGAGAACCACCGCTGAAACGAATAAGAAAGTGTCGCATGCGGGTTAGCAGATGCCCATGTGTATGAGTTGTGGGTATTAAAACACCTTCCCGGGAAAATTGCGCTCGTCTTTATATAACATGCACACCAAAATCCGGCTGCTCTGCATTCTAATGGAGATACCAAAGCCTGTAGAATACCTCATTCGCCAACAAAGGTATTTTTTGAATAATTTTGGCTGCAGAAAAATGGAAAATGTGGTTTTCTGACCAAAAGAGCTGGGTAGAGGAAATTTTATATGCTTCGTTTTTACCTGATATATGCCTCACTATTTTAAACGCAAAATTTTAAGTCTCCCTTAGTTTGGTCAATGTAAATTAAAGCTACAATGGCAAGAAATTCTGTATTACAAGCCAGTTTTCCTTAAAAAGTCTACGAAGACATCTCTTTCCTTAGTAGTGTTAGAACTTCTCATGTGATTTGCCATATTCAAATAACTTAACCTTTGCAAATATTCTTTCTAGTTGAAATAAATAATCTCGAGTCTTTATCCAAATAGTATTTCTTTCAGTAATTTTTTACGAGAAATTCTCACTGTTTGTAAAAAACAGCTGAGAAGAAACTGTCATTGGCTTTGTTTCCTTTGAGAATTAAACACCTGCATGAATTCGTAAGGTTATACACTTTTATATGACATTCTTTCTATTAATTGTTTTAATATTTTCTGTAATAGAAAATAAATTTCAGTGAGCTATAAATCTTTAATGATTATATGAACCACTGTAAGTTATCAAATTTCAATTCACGTCATAGGACCCTTTCTAGAAGATCAATATGTTGTACTGAGTATTTTCTAATAAAGGTTATTGAGAAGGGCATGAAACCAGACCTTTTTTGATAGTTGTCTTTTTAATTAATATGATTAATTTAGATATTACAGTGACTATAAATGCAGAGAAAAAATTTCCAATACAATTTGCATAACGTTGCAGTTAATCTAAGCAAGCTTAGATTAGCTGCAAGCAAGTTTAGATTAGCATCTTAGCTGCAACATAACGTTGCAGCTAATTTGCATAACATTGCGTAATCTAGTGAATATGGAGGTACTCAAAGGTTTCAAACTTATGAAAATATAACATAGTATTATCTGATTATTTTGAATAATTGTACTTGTGTTTTACTTTGATGCTTGATGCTTCCCACCAGAAAACTCAAAAATTCTGTAATAAATGTTGATACCATGCTTCATATCAGTAAGAAAAAGTGTCCTAATTTTAAATTATTAAAACATCGTAGAATTCAATTACAAAAAACTACTACTTCTCACATATGTGTCCTTCACATTACCAATTATTATTTCTCACATCTACGTCGCACATCATAAAACTATTTAAAGAACATCATAAATATTTAAAAAATTATTAAATACGAATGCAAGGAACATGAACTGGCTTGTGTTTTCACAGAAAGAAAGCTTTTTTCAAACAGATATGGTAATGAACTCAGATTTTAGATATCAAAATAAAAGATAAAATAAATGTAATATATAATAAATAATATAAATTTAATCCATTATTCCTTCATTTGAAATAACAAAAATCAAAATTCATTTTTGGTATCTATAATAGCAATTTTGGGGCAGGTCTCCAAAGAGAAATTCAAAATTTTTCATTTGTTGAAATATTAGAAATTAGTAGTAGGCTGTAAGCTAAAATAACAAGTTTAAAATTTCTGAGTATTATAGCTTTTCAAATTTACTTGCATTTCCTTCAGTGTTTTTGATTAAGCTTTAATTTCTATACATTCTTAAAAGTATTTAAGACAAATAAAAATTATGTGGTAGTAAAACTATAAAGTGTATTTACATGTGCAATGCTTATAACCTGCTTTCAGAATATGATTCGAACTAATATGAGAATAGTAGTTCAAAGAATGTCTGTATAAAATGAAAACAATATAAAAAGAGATTAATTCTATTCACAAGGCATTAAAACTTAAATTAAGGAACTTTTAATTAATTGAATTAAATTAAAATTTAATCAATAAATTTTAGTTTACAAATTATCAGCAGTACTTTCCTATTATGCACAATATCGCATAATTATTTGAAATGTTAAATATATTGTTTTCCTTCTGTTACTTATTAAATGGTCACTCATTTTCATTGAGACTGCAGAAAGTTGGACTTTTCAGCTCTTTCCTCGTATAATTTTTTAGAAGTTTGATCGCATTAAACTGAATTTTTAACATGAACATCTCATGCCATGAAGTTAAAGAAGTTTATTAAAGTTTTAATGAAGTTTATTAAAGAACGTTTTAAGTTTATTAAAGATTTAGAAAAACTAAATTACTATAACATGAAGAAGTTTATTAAAGAAAAATAATTAAAATTGAATTACTATAACATTGAATTACTATACAATATTAAACCTCATGAAACATTAAAAAGTATATTTATCTTTCTCCCTTCTTCTAATTTTCCTCCTCAGTTATGTCCTTAAATTGAATTTTCAACAAACATTGCGGCCGGTGATGTTTATACATAATACTTTCATTAAAAATCTCGCATGCAGCAATATCGATTAATGATAGGAATCCAACTGCTGTCTATTTTGTATGAATGGAGCTCTCTAGAGGCCAAGCGGCAAAATATCTGAACGTCGGTAATTCAATCCGGTTTCAGATCTCAGAGATCGGCTGGCTCCAGGGAAATTTACGCTTTGTCCTCCCATGTGTAAGGAGAATACAAGCCAGTTTCCTTAACTCTTTGAGGGGCAGGAAAAGGTAATTAACTTTTTCAGCAAACTCTTTGTTTTATTTACTATATCAGGTGTTACAATGAAATTGTTTGCGACGGTTATACATATGTTGTCTAAGACTCGTGAAAGAAAAATGACCACTTCTGGTGGTTAGTGTCAGTAACCACCGCCCACAGAACAGATCCCTACAAATCAGTCTCTATCGCACTCATGGAAACAGTTTTTCTTTTTCAGGCAGAGTGCAACCTTGCATGTGCTGCCTTCCCACACTGTTCTTACAGGCCTTTTCTTGGTGCTGCAGACTGCGCATCGTCGTGATGTTTTCTTCGATGGCTGATGCTTATTTTCTTGGAAGACAAATTGCTGCATCAACTACTGGCTTATGTTTCTTGATTTCCATCTAGTGAGCTACAAGGGAACTTCAGAAACGGTCAGTCTTGAAAATCATTCACACGACGTTCAATAGAAAAGGTGTATAAGACGTTCAATAGAAAAAAAGGTGAGTAACAGTGAGTAAGACGTTCAATAGAAAAGGTGGTTACTGTAGGTAACCACCGCCCTTCAAAGAGTTAAAACCCTTAAAGGTCCTCCATTAAGCATTCCTTCCCTCAAGCAGATAGCTCTCGAGTGCTTTGTCGCAATCCAAGCCAATCCTTGTCTTAATATTCGTTTTCTTTTGCATATTGATTTAATTCAGTAGAGATATAGTTTAAAGTTCATAACAAAGAAAATGTTAAATTATTCTAAAGAAACAAACATGTTTTCACTAATAAATTCATTCCGGTAGTACTCGCAAAACTGAACCAAATAGAATTGAAAAATTTCAGCAATTCTACTAATGTGTTGCGCTTTCCAAGCATCGTCTTTTCTAGTTTTACCCTAATTTTCATCAAACTTATAATTTTAGTCTCTGAGAACTCACTCTTCAATAAAATTTATTAAAAATTCTTCTTTTTTTCTTCTTTTCAATAAGTATAATTTACCCTCGAAATGTCGAATAAGTAATATAAGATTTATTACTGAATTTTCCTTAAATATACAGGAAACTATACAGCATCTATAATAACATTTGTGTTTAGTAAAATAATTTAGTTTCTGAAATTTCAGGAAATCCATTCTGTATCTTTCCCTTTAGTGGGATTTAATAAAACAAATTCCTTATACTATTTTTGTCACTATTTATTGATTTGCTGTATCATGGTGTGTGACTTATTGACCTTATTATTGCATCTGACTTTCGATCTTAGCCATAACAATACATTCCTTAGTAAAGTAATTCTTATTTTGATACTCTAACCAATTTTTTGGTACTTGCTTTCACTTATTATAAGACAACGTTCATTTTAAGAACGTGAACAAAATCCACTCCTGTCATGGGAAAGTTCAAGAAAGCAATTTGTACTATAGTGGGCTCTCTCCTAGATAACGGAATCGCACTAAAAGCAATGATCTTTTCAAATGGCCCCCCATTTTTTTTTTTTTTTCTGTTTTCCATTTGCCAAATGAGTTGTCTTCAATTTACTTCAGCCTTTTGTTCCAATAAGTGTATAACACCAGTGATATCCCCTAAATGTTAAGCAATACTTATGAAGGGAATGTTTTTGTGTTGACTGCGGTTTAAATTGCTCTGTGTGTCTACCTACTACCTTCGATGACTAATACTCTTCTATTATATCTACTTCTTTCTTTTTGGTGGTAGCAAGATGATTCGTAAACGGAGAGTAAAGCTCTCAAGATTCAAAAGTAAGGCTGATGTTGACGCGTTAATTTAAATCTTTTTTTCGTCAGTTCGTATGAAACTTACTTAGTTATTAGGTTCTTTCAAATAATGGCAGAGTATTAATGATGATTAATAAAGATCTTCTACTCAGTTATCTATAAAGCTCGTGGGTAGACGTCTTCTTGGTGGAAACATCTCTCCTAGGCCAATGCAATGAAATTAAGTTATACTATCACCATAATCTTCGTTTAAATTATATGCAGTATTTATGGTAGAAATGTTTTGTTTCATAAAGCATGATATACACTTTAATGGCCTACGCCCCAATCAATTATTGTTTAAATGATAATTTATATCCGTTCTTGCAAAGTGGATTTCTTAAAAATAAGTCCGACTTACTGTACGTACAAAGCTTCCGAAATGCATATGTAGGCAAACTGAGTTACTTTTAAACAAGTACACTATAAAATATCACATTACTTTTGGGATGTATACTCAATATGATATTCATTTAAGCAAGAGAGAAACTGTTTCCCCAGTTTGTTACTTATTAGATCATTTATGGAACCCTAGAATTGCAGAAAGTGTACCATGTGGTCCACGATGCAGACGTGTTCTTTAGGCAATAAAAGCGTATTTTCGAAGCCCAAGGTGTTTCCAGAAAGGTCAAGATACCGCGATATAAACGACTCTTCGAGTCGTGGGAATACGTTACTTCAGAGAACGGTTCAAAGCGTTAGCAGGGAATCCAGAATTGTGGCTCTAAAATTTACTCAGTGAGTGACATTGGAAATCTACAGTATTTCTCGCGCTTATGGAGAATTTGTCTTATCTCTGTGTTCTCCTCGAGTTGTTGACAGCTGTTTATTTTGCTACATGCTCTTATTTATTGCAATAAATTGTTAGTTTCTTCTTGCTCCTCTGTCATAGTTATTGAAGAACATGAATCCATAGCTACAAACAGTATGCTCACGGAGACACTCATCTTGCTGACATCACTGTAAAAGCTTTTATGCAGATTCTCTGAAGAAATATTACCCGTTTAATGAATTTAAATGCCGTTGTTATTTCTTTTATCCGTGACATAACCTAGCTTACACCTAATCCCACAAATGAAACCACGCAAAAGTGTCAAATGACATAATTTTATATAATAAAAATTTTACAAAAATGTCATCATTCTTTATACTCTGGTTCTTGGAATATGAAAAAGCACACGAGGACTGTCTACCTAAATGCAGAGATGACTTCGTAGACGATTTTCTAACGAAAGCTGGCTCGTAGTCCCCTTACACACAAAACCACGAAAAATAAGCACGCAGCTAGTGCATTCGTCGGGGATCGAGAAAAGGTCGAGCTCACAGAATTCGTCGGTTAATAAACCAGCTTCTATTGGGGCCCCTTTTCTCTTTCTGAAGTCTTCCCTATCCTTCCTGTTTCTGTCTCAATAGATTTGTGGTCAATTTACATGCACATTAATAGTATCTGTTTTAGGTATTTTTATCTTCTGTTACTCCAAATCAGTGAAGTTTCCTCAAAATGAAACACCGGAATCAAGTATGGTACAGTTGAACGCAGTGTAATAAGAAACATTTTGCTTCCGGAAAAAAAAAAAAAAAAGTGTTATTCTCTAAAATTCATGGAGCTTCTCCTGGCTTTAGAAATGTCTATAATTCAGTCTTTCTACTTTCCGCGTCCTATTAAGTTTGTTATATCATATTATAATAGCATAGGCCGCTGGGTTAATTATTCACTGGTGGGAAAAACTGCTAGTTCTCATATCTTTCGCTAGTCTTGTGCCAAAAAGCTTTTAACGCACACCATCCTACTAATCTGTCACTTTTAAGAATACAGTCTTGAAGCAGAATAATTTAAATTCATCTTTTAAACCTTTTAAAAGCACTTTGCAGATAATGTGGCAAACTCGTCAATTTAGAAATAATATACTTACATCTCAGTTATTGTTAGCAATGTATGTACATAAATTTTTCCGGAAGCGAAAGTACATATTATTTCATTTTTAAAATAACGTAGCTATCTTCAAATATGTCAGGTTTTAAGACTTTCATGGAGAATTCCATATCATATTGATTTGTTAGTTTAACAAACATTCTTGCTGTACTTACGTTTGAGATTTCATTACTATGAGCTTCACGATAAATGAAGAGTAAGTTTCCAAATTTCTATTCGTATTTTTTAAATATTTGAATTGTATAAAATAAAGTGAACTTCGATACCGTTTGAAGCTCATAGTTGTAAAGTTTATCTTTATTAACTCAGTATGTTATTATTTTTATTTTTACCGTCATTTCTACTTTCATCGGCTTCCACCAGAAGGCAAATTCATTTCACGTATATAATAACAGAATTTTTGAAGTTCAGAGAGGAATTTTGAGAGCGACTGGCTGCCTTTCTTCATACTAATCACGCCAATATCTTAGATTTGACTGGCTCGACATTAATGTTTTGCTAGCCGTATTTCCTCGAATAATAAGAAAACATAAGCTAACAATTATAGTAGGGCTGTGCCTTGTAAATTGTGTAAATTACATAAGCTTTACTTTGAATTTTATGCTTTATTAAATCCTGTAAGAATCGGTACTTATTTTATACCACAGCTGTGACATGTTTTCTAGTACTGTAGTTCGCTAAGTTGAAATTCTGATCAAAAAGGCTTATTTTAAACTTTTTCTAAGTTTGTAGGTTTTTCAGAACTAAGATTGGGTTATACGGGAGGCTGGGTCTTAATATCTGACCGTCTACGCGGAGCCAGATATTAGCTTTCAACAACACTGGGTCAGTATATGTCAACATGCATTTATAAACCATAGTAATGTTAAGAGAGGTCATCGTAGGAATCGAAAAATAGCTGCAAGAAATGTTTAATTATTAGGTTAATTTTAGTGAAATTTACATGAGATCTCTTTCCCAAGTTAGTAAGGGTGGCTTTATAGAATACTTTCTAAGAAAACTCTCATATTAAGGCTCGACCGAAGGCCGAGCGAATAAACACAACTGAATGCTGGCAGTTAGTCTAGGCTGGCTGCATGGTTGAGTTTCGTAGTGTTTCCCATGTGTAACAGGAACACATGTCAGTTTTCCTTAGCAAGTCATTCATGAAGGCATCCCTCTTCCTTGAGCAGATGATCCTTGTGGGCTTTGTTATATTCAAGTAACGTCTTTCGTATTTTCATTATACGTAGAAAGCCTAATGGAACACAGTTCTGTAGCTAGTTATTTATTCGGCCTGGAAGGAGTAAAGCCAAGATTGTATTAGTAGCACGTAACTTTAGCCACCGTAAACTAATCACAAGAAATGGAAAAGTTTTTTAATATGTTACTAATAAACGACATTTTTGGAAAACTCTTTTTGGGTAGTCTGATGTTTTTTCTTTTGCAAGTTTTAATTAGCTTAATATATTGGTAGACTGCTACTGAAAGTGTAATATAATGTGTTAAATTATTACTGAAGTAACATGTAATGGCCCCACTTACGTTTTGTTTCGGAACGACGTAAAATACAGTAATACCCTGAAATTTCGTAAAGCACCTTCGTAGACAGAGAATGCAAGTTAACAAATTTATTTTCATGCACAAAATGTTAAAGAAAGGATTATGCCTGATTATTAATTCAGCAGAAAATTTTGTTGAATGCTCATTTGCATTCGACAAAAGTTTTGATGTGAATAGAATTAAAAACACTTTGAAAACTGCGTTTGAGACAAGAGTTATTAATATTCTCAAATGTGTGTAATTTACATCAAAATCATGAAATTATTTTGTTCCTCTGAGAGATCCTTTGACGGAAACCCAGTACCGAAGACTGGATTGACACAAATTTCATTATTCTTAAAAGCACCTCATAATAAATCTTTTTTAGATGGCTTTTAACGCTTTTTATTCCTTTCCTCGTTGCTGATATTAGTTGCTCATCCGAATCCTAGTTTCGGTGAGATCTAAAATCTCATATAATTTTCCGACCCAGTACCGAAGACTGGATTGACACAAATTTCGTTATTCTTAAAAGCACCTCATAATAAATCTTTTTTAGATGGCTTTTAATGCTTTTTATTCCTTTCCTCGTTGCTGATAATAGTTGCTCATCCGAATCCTAGTTTCGGCGAGATCTAAAATCTCATATAATTTTGAGACCAGCAAAGGAATTTTCTCTTCCCGGCAGGATTATGGTCAGCTTCCTCAGTTTCTTTAAGAATGCTTTAGTTTGAAATATTAAAAGACTGTTGAATTTCGAAGGTGAATTCCTAATCTTGATTTGCGTGAAAAATTCCGAACATGAATAAGCTGCTTAAATGTCCTTCGAGGTATTACGGTGCTGGTAAAACTTGTCTCAAAATCTAGTTTTTCAATTAGGGTTTTTAAACTTTTTCTTTCCACTATGCTTCATGTGCATATAAAGATCTAACTTGTGAGTAAACTGCTGGCAGCATAGGAAAGATATGATTTTCCAGCAATGTGATATTATGCAATTAAGAGTTACACTAAGAAATCAGTATTCTATCACTTTGTTTCAAACAATTTTTATTTAACAGAATAATATATTAACTACAATCATTATAAATAAATATTAAATTTGTAAAATTTAGAAACATTGTAATTATGCAACTTTATACAATAATAGATATTTTTTGCTTTAAATAATTTCACATGAAAATTCATTGCACATGAGCAGATCTTTAAAATAAACCCATGATTTTCATAAAATAATATATAAACATCATGAAATATGTGGAAAGAAAATATGTAGTTTAAATGCAATTAAATTTAAGAAGAATACACGGCGTTTCGATTTCTAATAACACTGCCATGTAAAATACTTCTGTATAAAGTAAAGATAAAACATAGATACATAACATTTTATGCTGTAAGAGAATTGCTCCCATTTTTATGAACCAAAAGCTTCTCTCACATATACATTGTTGAGATTCGAGCACATTACTTAAAATGCAGTTGTTTTATTTCAGGAAGGTATTGCCACAATCTGGAGATCCGGTAGTAATGAACAGCAACAATTTTGTCAGTGGCGTTATAAAAGAAAATGAATGACCTAATTTAAAAAGCTGCAAAATATCTTTTAACAGCAGAACTCTCAAGAGATTAATTGTGATTTAAACGTAGAAGTTTGTAGCAAGAATTTTCAGCAGTGCTAGAAAAATTTACAAATAATTTGATATTTTCATTTTTGCATGTTTGGAAATTAAATGTACGATGATGTTCTGAGCAATGACTGAGACAGTTTGCGTAAACATGTCGCTGGAACAAGCAGCACAAGCTAAATGTAATAAAACAGTTTTGGATTTAGATAGCCATTACTGAGTAAGTAAATAAGCAATGCAAGAATTTCCAAATTTTAAGAAAGGTTCTTTAAAGACGAACAAAATATGAAGCTTATCAAATCCATTCACCTTCTTGCTGTCATTTCAGCTCTTTTTTAAATTTTCTTTTACATATCATGTTTTGAAACTAGTTTACTACCATTTAGAAAAACGAATCGCACTAAGCATTTTTTAATGTATTTTAAAACTCTTCTGAAAGTTAAGTGCATCCGTATTCTGATGTGGATTAAAATGAAAGTTGAGTTTTTATGTAAGGTAGCAACTATATTCCACTTGCATAATTATGTACTCCTCAATACTGTGTTGGTTTCTACATATTTTATTTTGTGAAAGGGTTTTCTTACATTCTTCTCCCGATTGTGCTCACCTTTACGCCTGTGCGAGAATTCGCAAGGTACAATATTATTATACGAAGCTATGGTTATGTTTTATGACAGGCAAGAAAACTAGATCCTATAGCTGCTTCACACTTGGAAAGATTTTTTTTACAAACCTTAGATTTTACAGATTGTCTTGAACATATATTTTGTAATTGCCCCGTTTTCTCATACCCATTTCAACCTTTCTGTTCTTACACGAGTTAATCTTTCCTGGCTACCAACAAATCAGGCTTTATTAACCAACTGTTATCTTTCTAATCATTGTTATTCACAAGCTGCACATACTAAGGAAGACACGGAATTATTCTTTACATACGTAACGATGGGAAGGTTATTTAGATCAATGGGTTTTAATGTGACTAATTAACCCCCTCCCCCTTCATAACCATTTAACCTAGTAGTAAAGGAGATATCATAGCAATCAATAAAAAGGACTTTAAAAATCAATAAAAAATTCGAAGCTTTCCCAAGGCTTTAGAACCATATGTACTTCCTCTTAATTGCTTTGACATTAAGCGAGCATCATTTAAGTAATGATCACTTTATATTTTTAGAGTAAGTATTTGAGAAACTCCAAACTAATTGTGTTTTTCGATTAAGGAAGGTGAGTGTTACAGCATACCAGTCTTTTTGCTATCAAAAGATTGTCAAGTTTTCTTTTTTATGCTAATGAGTATTATGTTGACTTCCAGAAGTTAAGCACGCAGTGAAAATTCTCAAACACCAAGCACATTCGTGCAATTTATTGAGTGACATTTATTTCTGTTGTATATGGTGATATCAAATATCAAATTCAAAATAGCTCATTGAAAATATATAAATTAAGCTTCAGATGAAAACAGGTTGTATTCACTTAAGAGTTTAAGTAGTCAAAAGATATTTTTCTAAAAGCTTTAGTCTTGATTGTGGATTAGATCAGTTTTTTTATGATACAAATATCATGTCCTGAAATATTCTTAACTCTGATGTTCTGCTGGAAAATTTAAGGAATGCACCCTATAACGAAAGTCATCAGTTTCTTTTCCGTAGACCTTTTCTCATTTACAGAAATAATTGTAAACAAAATGTACAGCTATCCTGGGACCCATCCTAGGATTGCAACACACTCTAATATCCAATATATTGCACGAACATATGCAATCATTGAGTGGCTGATCGAGTGCATAATTGGAAAGCAAATAAGTATTCTTGCATTGCTTATTTGCTTTCCAAATTATGGTTTTCACAGAAGTAAAAAAAAATCGAAAATTGCCATTACTGTGAGCTTAATGCTGAACATCAAAATGCCTGGGTGCCTAGTTTGTGTTCCCTTGCGCTAAAAAGATGAAAGACCACTCTTAAAGTCATGTCGTCACTCTGGACTGAACAGATGCGAAGTGGTCTATGTACTCTTCACGAAAGAGATTGGATCTATCAGATTGGATGTGCTCTAGAACTGGAAAATAGAAGTAGTCAAAAGTTATAAGCAGTATTCTGAAGAGAATAAACAACACATAATTATCCCAATAACACTATTGAATACAATGTATTTTACGTAATGGTTCAGACTAGTTTTCTGCTATCTCACACTGTATGTGTTCACAGGGGAGACTAAGACTGCTCTTCGAGTACTAGCTCTTCGAAGACTCTACACGGCAGTAGTGAGTCTAAGAGTCTTTTTTACGAATGATGACATTTGTACATTCAGAAGGCTGGTGGAAAAATTCCTCAAGAACAAACATGCTTTTCGTATATATTGGCCAACCTAATCTATGGATTTCAATCCCGCCGAAAATTAGATTGGAAAAAAGATAAACGCTGATGAAAAATTAAAATAATAAGCAAAAGCAACCTCAGTTTGGTGCAGATTCTGAATGGAACTGTATCGATTTCGAAGATAATCAGACACAGGTCCCCCTTCTTCAGAAGCAAACAAAATTTTGTGAAATAAGTAAGAATGTAAAAGATTTTTTTCTCAAGCCTTAATCCAAACCTTGCTTAAAAATGTTCAGAAAGGAAAAAATTGATTTTCTTTTGGTTTTTACAAAATATTTTGAAGACTAATTCACAAAAAATATAAACTTAAGCAAACTAATTTCTATATTCACTTACTCAGACATTCCAAAGTACGTGTATTTCTTATACATGTAAGCTATAGAAAAGAAAGAAAGATTGTTATTTCTTCCATGATAATTACCGCTGAAAGTGACCAGTAACTTTGAGTATATAATGAAACACCTATACTGAATATCACCTATATTCAATATGTCTCAGGCGGCTATCTCTACAAAAGACCAGAACCGTCTGGAATAATCAGTGGTCATCTTAAGGTTTCACTGCTTAGAGTTCAATCAAAGCGAAATGATTAAACATGGTTACTGGTTACGGTCAAACGAGAAGAAGTTAAAAATTATTTCCAAAGGCAAATGAAAAGTTCAAAATCAGCATCTTAACACTCACATTTCCTGAAAACCTCTGAACTTATTATTTTCAAAACTGAGGATTTTTATTCCAATCTTTCATCATATCATATTGCATCTATCTCTAGGGCCAATTAGATGCTCTCATTACTAAGCAGTTTAAATACCGGAATCGATAGTATACGTGAACTGCCCTTTTCTTACCGCAGTTCAAAACTGGACTACTATGGAACAGACACACGTTTAATCCCTAAGATCATTTGCCACTTTGCATATCTAGAGACCCTAACAGAGCGGCATTTCCCATTTGGGCTAATAGATGGCAACGTGAGTAAAATATCAAGGAGACAGCCTCAAGGGTCCAGGACCTCCATACTAGTGACCTCGCATGTGACAAGCATAGGTATCTCCGCGCACCTAGAAGCAAATCACAAACGACATCCCAAGCACGGCAATACAATAAGCCCATGCCTGGGACTGCTACGCATCAGCGCTATAATCAATGCCATGAACGAACAGGGCTTTCAGCCATACCCACAATATAGGCTGAATCGCGGCTACCAGCCGTGTCTCTTTATATCGCATTTAAATGCTCGGGTTGTGTGTAGCGGTTCCTAGAGCCAATCAAACGCTTACACCAGGAAGCAGTTCAAATATCGAAAGAGATCGTAACGGTACGTTTTTGCGATGGCACTACAATACTTGACTGCTAAGAAACAGACTCACGTTCGACCCTTAAGGTCATTTACAAACTCTAAGGACACGGAGTCTCGTAGCGCCGCACTTTCCATTTCTTAACAGATGGTTACACGAGCAAAACCTTCAGCAGCACTCGAGCTAACGCCCGGGCGACCCGCCATAATATTAATGAAATTTTGCATTACTGCACGCTTACAGATGTATGTGAGAAAATATTGTTACAAATATGGTTAGAGAAAGAGATGTACAAGATAATCCAAAAGCAAAGACAATGTGTTTCAAACGGAGTGTCCTGGAATGATAATATTACACAAGAAAAAAAGATTAGCCAAACATTGTATCATTATATTTACATGGGGTTCATTTGTATACATAACATTTAACACTAATAGTTATTTCAAGGGGTTTGCAAGGGTAAAAAGCTTAAAAATGCAAGTCTAGAGCTTAATGAGAAAAAAGTTTAAAGGTTACTAAACAGCATCTGGAAAGGTTAGAACATAGTAACTTTCAACTAAAACCTGTGGTCTTAAGAGTAATCCTAAGTTCGTAGGGATCTTTGAATTTAAGGAATTTCAGGAAACAAAACAGTCATGCAGCAATTTTAAACCACCTGCAAAGCTAGTTATAGGACATCACATAAGATAACCGATAAAAGGTATCCATTTTGTGTTCTCACAACTGTCCAAAAAATTAGAAGAAACACTAGGAACATCATATTCCTATTGATCAACAGCTGAATGAGCTCCAAGTTGCCAAACTTTGGTCAAGTACTGCATTCCTATCTGCATTCCCTTAAGAAACAACCTTTCCGGAGAAATTTCACATTTTTCTTCTGTTGAAGAAGAGAGATCTCTGTCTGATCGCCCTCAAAATCAATAAAATTTTATTCAAAATTTATGCCACTAAGTTTTCTTTATTTCTCTGTTTCAGACCCATCGAAAATCTTTGGGATACTGTTGAAATGCTGTGTGTTCACCAGCCAATACCACCACTCTCCCAAGAACTACAAATTACCCTTCTTATTGGCCTTTGCTCTACTAGATTACCTAAGTGGATCGAAGATATGACGAAAATTATTGTGCGTCAAAGTGTAGCGAAATCACGTCACATATTAAGCATATTTGTTTCGTCTCTATCCAAATTATTTTTTGAGTGTACTATATGTGAAGTAATTACTTAAGCAGAATTTACAATATTTTTCCCATAATTTCATTGTTATATTTAGGAATTTCAGTTTACAGCTGCATCTTAACTTTTAGAAGGCAATAAGAGTGAGGATGGAGATATTAGCGGATTCTGTAACAGAAACGGCATTAAAATAATATACAATTACATATTTTCCAAATTTTATTTTATATTTTATTTAGAGGATCTTTGTCGTTTATTTCAAATAAAATTATATGTCTTTTCATACCTATAATGTAGTTTTGGCATCCCTCTGTTAGACTAAATTTCTTATGCAACATTGAGGATTCAATGGTTACATTTGGTCATCTAGCAGAAAACAGTAGTATTTCAGATTAAAAGCTTTGATATTATATTTTTTGTATTTTTGATGAAATATGAATGTTGAACTTGATGGAAATGTTTAAATTTAGTAAACCATTTGCCAACCTGCTTTAATAATTAATCTATTACGAAAGAAGGATCGAATTTTGCGTTTGTACTCGATTCTCCTGCTCCATTATTCTGAATCATTTTCTGCTGAAATACAGCTAGCATACCTTTAACTAAAGTTTAATTTGCGACTTTTTGCACTTAAATAAGTTTTCATTAAATATTCAGAGGAAGAAGAAAATTAAAGCTCGTAGAAGAGGTTCAGCCCCAAAGCATTTTCAAACTATATTCGATGTATTATTTATTAATTAATGCCTTTGAATTACTGCAGCGAATGGGCCATGTGTCAGGCATACATCAGTAATGGAGTCTATGATAATTTATAGCTCGTACTGGGTTGTTTTAATATTCAAACCTAAAATCGTACGTAATAAGTATAGCATGCGCTATTTATTTTCTCGAATTTGAGAAAATGTTTTTAGAAATAGCTTAGTTAAAAATAACACGAATCCTTATTATGGATTTATTGCTAAAGCAAAATAATTTGTACTGCAAAAAAAATAATAAATTAACTTTTAAATAAAACGATCGTCTTATATTTAATATCATTTGTGAGCATGTTTTGACGAATTACTTATTTCTAATCGAAAATAAATTAGACAAACATTTCATATACCACAAGAATAAAGTTGGTTGGTATCACAGATACCACAAAATGGATTTCATTCTATTTTGGAAGAAGGTAATGTTATTCACATGCCAGTTTACTGTCCAAACTCGATAATGCTATTGCAAAAGCTTGGAGAGCACACATGGGATAGCTGTAGTCCATCGTGAAAATGTCTTCCGAAACCCTTCCGAACTGCATAACTATGTAGTCAGCTAGCAGAAAGAAAAGTTAATTAGAAAGAAGTTCACCTAGCTTATAATTAATTTGATATGATTTTTAAATTCATTCATGGGAAAGATTTACATTTCAGAAAGCACTAACTTATTTGTATTAAGATAATCATCTGTGAAATGAAAAAGTTTCTTACATGTCCATATATTTGACAAGTAATAAGCTTATGTGTTACATTCAATTTATATTTATGTATGCAATTTTCTAGCTTTCAAGTGTAAGGGATAATCTCAGTTCCAAATGATGTACTTGAACGTGGACTCATCGCCTTACGACAAAACTTGACAGATACTTAGCTTTAAAACTGGAAATCATAATAATAAAAGTCGTATACAGAGTGAAGAGGGATGAGATGCTTAAATCAGTATATGATTAAAAACAAAAAATCAGTATTGAAAAAAGTTTATGGTGTTAATAAATTAAGTGACCTGCATTTCTATGGAGACTATCAAGAAAAGTATTGATGAATGTAATATTTTGAAAAAGGAGAGCTTAGAATCAATCTTAAAGAATTCGTATCGTAGAAAAAATGGAGGGCTTCACTATTTTGACAAACTCAACTTCTAACAGTATTTTTATAAATTAAAAATATCTCCAATTTGATAAATTTTTATGAAACTTCCAAATTACTTGAATGAAAACACTTTCGGACACATGTGCAGCAAAATCATAAATTATAAAATATTACACACTAATAATTAAAAAAACACAAAAAGATAGCACTGAATGTCATATAAATGAAAAAAGTAAGTTCAAATTACTTTTTGATTAACAGCTGACCTTTCAAGGCAAGTTGTAAATAAGGTCTAATATCCAGAATTTTGTACATGGATCAGTTTCATCGCATGGGAGTTATATGTATGCATATGCATCTATATATATATATATATGAGGCTTCTTATTCTACGTATAGGTCGGCCACAGCACTCTGGCCTACCTTTCTTGTACACATTCGGGTTTTAATTATATTCGAGTGAACTGTTACAATTAAATAGTTTAGAATGGTTCATCAGCTAATTTTGGATTAACAGAATAGCAGTGGTTTTTTAAGAGGGGAGGTTCAATTAAATCTTTGATCTCCCTCCTGTTGATGACATTTTATCAGATATTAATTGCATTCCTATTCATGAATAGTTTTCGTTATTTCTTTTATTTCCCTTCTCCGTAATTCTACTGGTTTGATGACTATTGGTTGATTTTTTACATATCGGGTTTTAACAAAAGTTTCCCGTCACCGCAAATATCGTCTGTGCAAAACAGTTCGCATTGACGTGTTTAATCACATTTTACCAAACAAATTTTGACATTTGAAAGAAAGAGACTTGCTTTATAGCACTGTATTGTGAAATTTGTAAACAAATGTCATTATTCTTAAGTAGATGGTGTCTGAAATGGAACTATCACGCTGCCAGATTAGAACCATCATTTACTTCCAGTTCTGTTGCAAAAAGTCAGCTACAGTGCCATGCATATGCTTGATTTGGAAAGCAAATGACCTAACCCTGGGAAAGCCAGCCACCCCGATCGGAAAAGAAAGGTGAATCTGCAACCAAGAGCAAGGAGGAGAAGCATGGACGATGTAGTAGCGGCGTGCACGTGTTGTGATGCATGGAACTTTTTGGAACTGAAATGTAGTCGTTATATTCAATTTTTCTTCTTAAGTGTGCTGTTAAACACAAGGCTGATATTGTGATAAGAACGTAGAACGTGTTTCACGTGACCCTGAAAAAATGTTATATTGTGTAGAAAGTGTAAATATATTTTTCTGTTACTTTGGAAGGAGTGGGCAATTTCCTGCTTCAGGACGAGAATATGCATAGTAAATGGATAAGTGAAGAACCCACAATGTTTTGCAGATGCATAGATGGCGGGTACATCACTTAGAGAATGTCGCCAAATCGTGTACTGAAAGTTCAGAAACAAGGACTATAACATTTAAGAAGCAAAGCGCTCTGGCCGACCTATTGAAGTTGATGAGGGCCATCTGCGAGAACTTATGAAAGAAGAAGATCGGTATGCAAACACTCGAGAGCTCGCTAAGTAGCAAGATGTTAGTGCCATGTTCATTAGTTATGCTACGCACCGCATAAACGTGACGTGCAAGTTCAATCGCTGGGTGCTGCATAAGCTGACACAAGCAAATAAGGACAGACGGGTTCGGGCCTGCACTAAATCTGCTCGAACATGAATGCAAGGACAAAATTCTGGACTGGATTGTCACTTGTGATGAAAAGTGGATTTACTTCAACACAGGCCAAAAAGGGGGTTGTTCTGCACCAGGTGAACCCGTCGGGAGCACCACAGACCGCAATTTGACAAACAAAAAGATCACGTTTTGTATCTGGTGGGATTGCCGTGGTATTATCCACAAAGGGTACCTGGAAAAAGGCAAAACCCTTGGCAGTAAGGTGTGCAGCGAGACTAGTCCGTGTTGACGCTGCTCTCAAGGAAAACGTTGAAATGAGTTCCGGCACGAAAAGGTAAT
Organism: Stegodyphus mimosarum; assembly: GCA_000611955.2. Lineage (NCBI taxonomy): Eukaryota > Metazoa > Arthropoda > Arachnida > Araneae > Eresidae > Stegodyphus > Stegodyphus mimosarum. The sequence continues at coordinate 378,361 of KK114580.1, read as the reverse complement.
GCTCCATCAACATCATGCAAGACCACATGTATCTGTAGTCACTAGCTGGACTCTGTACGGACTCGAATGGGATCTTTTGTCACATCCACTATATGGCCCTGAAATCGCTCCTTCGGACTTCTGCCTTTCCCACTACCTGCAGCTACGTCTTGCTGGTGTTGTCTTCCATTCTGTGCAAGACGTCCGAAATGAGGTTGATCTGTTTTTGGACTCGCGGCCACCAAGTCTGTGGGCCGAAGGCTTTGAAATACTAACAAGCGTTGACAGAAAAAGCATAGATTTGGGTGGTGATTACCATCCGCACTATATGTACTGTTTAATGTTTTTTCATAACTTTATTAAAAAATGTTTTTTGGCGGAAAACTTTCGTTACAACCAGATATTTTTTGGGAAATTTTAGATTTTATTTCTTTCATATCTTTGTGGATGTGGTTCTAAATTTCTTAGTTTGTCTATAACTGATGAATTTTAAGCAGCATATTGCGCGGAAGTGATATTGGGATTATTTGTTTTAAAATAAAAATTTGTGATACTCTAATATGTATATATATATTCGGGTTTGGGCTCCCCCTCACGATGTACAAGCTCAGGGCATTTTAATTCTTTTAGCGTTTTAGCTATGTTTTCTACCCAACTATGACCTAAGGCTTACATTTTCAGAAAGCTTTGTTACAAGTTGACTTCCTTTTGAATTCAACTTAAATTACTTTTACATAAATTTATTGTTCTTATTTTTATTTTATTTATTTTATTCATGGATATTACCGTTTCCTTGGCATTGGAATTTTATGTCTTTGGAAGATTTATGCAGTTTCATATATCATCGAATCTTGACTATATTATTTTTTAATGTGCTAAAAAGTTTGTACATCTTTGAAATTTACATCTATGTGGTTTACGATTTATGTATATACATATAATTAAGGAAGATATTTTTCCCCTGCTTCCTATTGTTATGCTACATATTGTAAATATCTTCGGCTTGTGATAAGAGTTTTAAAACTTCATGATTCTTTAAGACATCTTACAACCTTCAGTATGGAAACTAGAACTAATAGTGATAATAAATTGCTGCACTGAATCGACGATAATGACATAAATTTTGATAGAAGAAATTATTAAATCGAATATTCTGAATTATTATGAATCTAAAATTATTACAGAATACATAATGCTGACTTTTGGTACGATAAATCAATTTAGTACTGAGGAAGAAAACTTTTCGTCAATTGACCACACGTTGCGTTTTATGCAAGTTCACCACCGAAGACTTTATATTAATATATTATTGAAAACGCAGAAAAGGATTTTAGCAGAAGATAATGAATGAAGTGATGACTTACGGTCATTGACAGACACAATCTGAAAATTTTTGACCGAAGCTAAGTGCACTCGTCCATGGAAATTCAAAACGTACGACTGTGTTTCTGGAAAAAAAAATAGTTAAGAATGATTATTTGACATTCCCTTGACAAACTGAGCATTTAAAATATTTTTGCAAAGAACAATTCGTTTATAGTATAAGTATGCATCACATGCATCTATATAATCTATATTTTATTTTATGCACACAACAGGTGAGAGTAACAAACCATGCAAATGCTACCCAAGTAAATAACAATGGTTTTCGATCTGTTAAACTTTCTCAAAATAAAAATACTTAAAGAACACACTATGCTCAATGTTCGTAAATAAAAATCATTAGAGTCCTAAGACTGAATGGTTGAGGAATAGTTTTTCTTGATCGCACAATTTTACAAAATGTTATTAATCATAAATGCTAAAAAACATACAAAAAAAGCGAAAATGTAGATATCCTTTTATATCCAATTAAAGGTATTCGCAAAAAGAGCTGGTTTGTTTCATCTTCTCTCTAGAGACGCGTAGAACATACCAGTATTTTCACTTAAACAAAGAAATTACTAAGTCACTAATTATTGCATAGTATAATTATTTACCACAATCAACTGCCCTATTATATCATAAAGGACGGCATTTTTTCGTTGTGAAAAAAAACTTGTAATCATATCAAAACTAAATTTAATGAAAAATAATATGTGATAAATAATATAAAACATGATAATAATTTATTAAAATAAAGTGCATATTTTTTACCATATATATGCGTAATGATGTAGAAATATTGATTGCGTAGATGTTGATCAATAATGAAGAGCAAACTCGGCAGACAAGGCAGATGAAATACTAATTTTTATTTCAATTGAAGTTTTGCGACTGCAAACATATTGGCATATTAATTGTGCTCTTCCAGAATATTTACATTTTTTATAGTATAGCATTAAGAACAGATCAGCATAACAGCTGTCTAGCTAAACCGGAAAGAGAAAGTGATTGACTACGGTTTTTCTGTATTGGATAACTGCATAGTTATGCAACACAGAAGCATAGCTTAAGAGAGAGTTTTCGGTTTTGGTAAGTTTCGAATTAGCTACATCATCATTGTTATATAAAAGATGAAAAGAAGAAATATCCAAATTAAAATGAGGAATAAAGGGGTTATTCCAAATCATAGTTAATAGTGTGTTTTACATACTTTATATCTTACACAGACACACACACATATATATCTTGAATATTATTTCACAAGTCAATCATGGCAGGAATTTAAATAGCACTCCGATCATCTTAAAACGAAAAACTAACTGATTATCTCACTCACCATCATTCCATACAGGGGTCTTGTTATGCATTTCCAACAAATTTTCCATATTTCTACTTTTCCACTTCTCTAATAAGCCTTCCCCTTCCTGTGAGGGAGAAAGAGTTGTGCTTAATTATTTGAAATCTGATATATATATATATATATATATGTACATGTATTTACCTCTTCTAGTCAATGTGAATACAAAGTTCTAGTGCATTAGCATTTAAGGACTTTAACCTTCTTTATGTTTGAAAGGAAAATAACTATAACTTAGTTGCTCAAAATATCAGCTAAATATTTTGTATTTAAAATTAGAGTAACTGCAGAATCATATAAAAATTATCCAAAGTTATTGGTATGCAAATCGATTCTCCTTAAAGGCCTTCATTCCATCTTTTTTTACACTGAAATTATTCCAAAAATCATTTCCTGTTCATCGAGCATAAGGTAGTCTTCCTTGCAAGCAAATCTCTCTTAATTTTTATATTTAATATATGTGAGGCAAGTCTTAAGTTTTCTCTACTCAGAACAATAAAAGGATGTCGAATCTTCTAAAATTAATGATAATTAATAAGAAGTCTTTGCTTTTTGCTTAATATTAAGAGTAGTATTAGTAGATTTCACATTTTGCTACAGCAAAATGTGAAATCTGTGCATTTAATGAAAGTGAAGATAACAAGCAACATAGGTTTAAAACATATCTATATTTATTAAGAAGATACAAAGAAATTTTATTGGCGAAGCTCTTGATTCCTGAGGTTCATTTTTCCAATATAAGTTTACAAAAAAGTGTTTAAGTAACACTTGAGATTTGAATTAACATTTCCAAACATTTCAACAGTTGTAGTGAGTTGTTCAACTGGAAGGTATCTGAAGTCATGTAAACGAGGCAGTCTATAAACATGGCATGAGTTGCTAGAAACATCCAAGACATTTAAGTAGCAAGTTACCTATATCTAGAATTATCCGCATGATTTGAGAGTTAATTTTGTGAATATAATAATATTAGTGATCCAGATATTGCTTAAAGTGCAACATCTGGATCACTAACATTTTTCACTTTGTTTCTTTAATGAATGCTTCTGTCAGAAGTCAATACACATAATCCTTTCAAAGTTTTGAGTTAAAACATACGACCGTTTTGTTTTTATTGCTATTCGAATGACGAAAAAGGCGCGAAAATTCGAGTTTTCCAATTTCTAATCATTTTCAAGATTTACGGAGTTTGATAATTCGAATGTTCTATCCGTACTACTTAAAATAATGGCAGTACCGCAAGCAGAGCGATATATATAAAATAGGCATAAAATTTCTACTTACAACACTAGATTTCATTTCAATCCTTTTGTTCTCGCTATTAAGAGCTGGGAGTATTACGGACATTTTTCTGGGCCCCTTAAATCCCAAAAGGTTTGTATCCTAAAAGTATGTACATAAAATAGGTTAATTACATTAAAAGGGTTAGTAAATAAATTACATTACGCATTTGAATATCCTTCTAAAAAGTAAATAAATGCCACTGGGATAAATTGCTAAATTTAGTTATTGACGGAATAGTAATATTCTATGAACAGTGCATTATCTAAAAAGGTCATACTCCACATTTTAAATAAATTGTCGAAGTTATGTTGATGCATCGATTTTTCTATGATTCACAAAAGTTTTTAATGTTAAAAAAATTCCTAATTGCTGAATGTTTGTAAATTTTAAGAAGACTACTTACATAGGCAATCAATGCTATTTCACATCGGGAATCTTTTTGTTCGCTGATCTTTTTCTTAGGGTTCAAACCCGCATCATAAACTGTGAATATTGTTCCCAACAAATTTGATCTGAAAAGATACCAAAAGTTAATTTAAATCTTGATATTTCTTGAAGGTCTTGTCATGAAATTTCTGGTTGTCTCCAGGACAGAATAAATGAAATGAATTTATAGTTAAAAAATTTACACGAACTTTTTGAAGCAGCCTTGAAACACTTGAGCTACAATATGTGAGAAAATAAGATGCACTTATTTATTTAATTATGAATTCCCTCGCGTCTGTATAGCGTATTTGGTTATTTTGAAATTAAGTATATGTCGTATGAGGTACGATCCTGTAAATCAGGAACTTAGTTGTGGAACATACTGTCATCGGGTCAGTTGAGAGTGATTCACTAGGAAATCATGTTTAACATTTTGAATAATAATCTAAAGTTTAAAGATTTTCTTTTTCATTTAATATAGAGCAAATTAAGTCATCTTAATAGGTAGAGAATTGTGCACATCTTAAATCAGGTCAGTTATTATGATTCATTCTGCATTTTACTCATTATCTTGTGCTTTCTTAACAGATCTTTCATCATTTAACAACACATGTAAATGGGCGTAAAGATCTTCAATGAAATATGTGCGCCACTCTCATATTTCATAACCAGTATATTAATTCTTGTTACACTGGTTATGAAGTATGAGAGTGGCGTATATATTTCATTGAAGATCTTTACGCCCATTTACATGTGTTGTTAAATGATGAAAGATCTGTTAAGAGAGCGCAGGTAAAATGCGGGGTGATTCATAACAACTGACCTGATTTAAGATGTGCACAATTCTCTACCTATTAAGATGACTTAATTTGCTCTATATTAAATGAAAAAAAAATCTTTAAACTTTAGATTATTATTCAAAATGCTAAACATGATTTCCTAGTGAATCACTGCTCCACAGTGTATCAATTGCAATGGTGAGCATATAGCATTTTCCCGCTCATGGCCAAAGCGGAAATTAGAAAAAGAAAAAACTGCAAAAGTAACTAACAACACGTAGTATGCAGAAGCCAGAAGACTAGTTCAAAGCACTCAACTTCGACCGAACATCTCTTTTGCTACTGCTATTAAACCAGCTTGGTCTTTTCAAATCCAAACTTCAGTCAATACCCATACTCCACCAATCAGCAACAAAAATGAGAAAACAACACATCTGATACAATAGAAAAGAAAACAGTAATTCAAAGCAAACCAAAAATAGCACTAAAAATAATTAATAAAAATAAAAGCCGCAACAATAGCTCGCACGGGGCTGCAATTTCTCAAACATCTATTTCCACGGAAAACAAAAAGGCAGCACAGAAAGAACGAACATCAAGCATAACTGTCGCGGCTGCTCGGACCTCTCGAACACGCAACGAGTGAGCTACCGTTACACCACGAAGGCATGCTGGAAAGCGGGATACATAGTCCCCCTTTTAAAAGACAACTGAGGATTAGGGAACGCAGCTGCCAAATTCTGGTTGCGACGATTTATTGTTCAACACTTTTTAGTTTGGGCGCCACTGTAGTCATTAGGTTATTTTGAACTAGGAGTACACGAAAACTGAGTAATGCCCTCTCTGGGAGTGGAATCTGAACCTCTCGAATATGTACCTTGTGTGCTACTGTTACACCCTGAAAGTATGCAGGAAGGAAGGAGAAAATACCTTATAACTGGCAGTTCAAATTTCATTCAAAGTTTAGTAGTTTAAATAAATTTCTAACGTAAATGCTTGTTCTGGGCAGAATAAAGGGAGGAGAAAAGGAGTATCATCCCACTCTGCACCATAATAAAAATAATAAAATTATTTGCAAATTATCAAATGTGATTTTAAATACAGATTTTTTTATTTCAGATGATAAGATACTAAATTAAATTAAAAAATAGACAGAGATAATTCATAGAAGGGATGATTTATGAAATACGAGCAGTTATCATATGTCAGAGGAGATATTTGAATGCTCAGTTTTTTATAGAGCAGTTTAAAGTTTCTTGTAATAACTTAAGAAAGATATGTGAAAGAAAAAGTTCTGAGAATGAAATACAAAAATGAATGAATTTTGCAAACAAAATACGATTATATTTGTCTTCAGTCTTTGGTTCTGTCCCATAAATGAGGCAGGGGATAGAAAATTTTCAAAACTAAATTTTAATTATATTTTTATAATATTTTAGTTTCTTTACCATTACAAATTGTTCATTAAAGGAAAAAGTAATACTGCTGTTCTAATTTGCTTTGTACTCGGTCTAGTTTCTGATTTACGTTTAGTTTTAAACTTCACCCCCAATAACTCCCCCTCTTTCCCGAAATATGACGTTATTTGCCGTCTACTTTCATCATAATCATCACAGGACTTAGCTTTCGCCTCTGTATAATATAGGGTAGCAAGGAAACTCCATTAACCATAAATTTCGGAATTAGAATACTATATTAAAAAATCCCACGACCATAATCTTCACTTTTTACTATCGTCTGCTAAATTACATATTGGCTACTATCACTTCTTAAATTTCGGATTTGGTTTTCCCCCTTAATTTTAAAATGCATTCATATATTTGGATGAATATATACCTCTGTATTTTTATTTTATATTTCTATGTTAACAAATAAAAGATAAATGAGTATTTGACAAATATTTCCTAAGGTTTCAATTCTTTCGAAGAGAAAATTGTATTGCCATGCAAGCATGTCCTCTTCCTGAGCAATTTTGCTTATGCATGTAATTTGATTACTTCGAGACTTTTCTGGATCAGTAAATTCATACGTGATTTGGTATCTTCAGAAGAGGGGAATGTGAATGACAGAATTTAAATGAGCTGAATTTTATATTCAAATGGGGAAAAAGGGCATTTCCTATCTCATCGTCATATATATAATTGAATCTGATAAATTTATTTTAAACTGGTTCAGAAACAGGCCTATCAAAAGTAACACCGTAGAATTATATAGACAATTGCTTGTACTGATTAATTCTTGATACGCTTGTAGTGCGAATAACTTTCTACTAGCATTATGAAAGGAAGTCTAAAATTTCCAGTATCCATATCTATCTAAAAAATTGTATTTTCAATTCAGTTTATAAAAACTTCTTTTCATTCCTCATGCTATTCATTTCGAGGTTATTCCACCTTAACTAGTTCAGCGTTTAGTCAGGTAGTCCGTCAATTACTTTACCTCAATTAATAAATAAAAAATAACCATCTGAAGGTTTCTAGTTTTAGAGCATTCGTCCCTATGCACACCCAATTTAAAAGACTGAAAATAGTTAGTATGCTTTTTACTTAAGATTAAAAAGTTAAGGATATGAGTTATGCAGCTTATTAAACTCTTAGCTGCATACTAACGCCTCCTGTAATTATTTACTTAATTTTCAGATTCATATAATTAGGCAGAAAACGCATGGATAAGTGCATGAAAAGAATATTTAATCAGCGTATATCTTTAGCTATGTATCTATCTGTTTATATAGACAGATACATGGACAATGGACAACCTGGTAGAAAAAATCATAATAAACACATTTTTTTGAATAAATTATGCTTTGAAGTAGAAAAGACATGAAAGGAAACATGACTTGTTGACACGTGCTCATTTACAGCAGCAGGTTTTCGATACTTATTCATAACTGCGTTCACCAACAGCAATAACACGTGCTCGATGAAGCGATATTGGTATTGGAATGATATCAGTAGAAGGTAATAGGTGGCTTGCCTAGCAGAAATAAGTGAAATGTTTGAAATTGTATGCTATTCACTCTATCAGCCCTACGAAGCGTGAAATACTGCTACAGGTTTGAATAATTATTGCAAATATTGCTATAAAAAGCACTTGTCAATAATACAGTAGCTAAACTATTTGTGTTTGCTTTTATATCTTAATTGTTGAGTTTACGCTTCAACACGTCACTGGCCCTTTTATATTCCTGTATTAAAATGTTTACTTTTAGTGTGCTGTACCATCCCTTAATGCATGCCCACGAGTTTAAAATCACCCTGTATATGTATTATAGAACAAGCAATTGCTTATGCTTTACAAATGTTTTTTATGGAATTTCCATAAATACAGCCTGTCTATCTGTGCTCCATCCTCTCTGTAATTCTCATCATACATCACCACTTATCATAAACATCCAGAGACGACTAAGACGCAGCATAGCTCTCCACATCTGTCTCCTCTGCGTTCAAAACCCGCATAGAACGTGAGGGCCATTAGTTAGCGAATACACTAGCCAAGAAGACATCTAGAAACTACTTTGCATTCAAGCACCTCTTGCCAGCCCCACGTTACTGCCTGAAGACACAAATTGCAATGGCAGTTGTTCATAAACGGCAGAATGAATGGAACACCAGCGAACGTGGAAGAGGAACTTAAAGATACATTTGTGGAGTTATCTAGGTTCCGATTTTATTCAGTTCCATAACTTACTCGCTACATGAGTAACCATTGTCTTTTCCCTTCCTACTACTTCAGATTTGCAATCATAGATAAAGATACGTATACGTTTTCAGGCAACAGGACCATCCAGATGATTATGCCACTATCTGCCCCCTCACTGCATATTCGACTGCCCATAACAAGCCTATTTAAGGGGCTTAACGCATACAAGCGTTATATCCTCAGAATTTCAGTGTTACGGTGACCGTTATGCAACATAATCAACGTTCTGAAGACCTCAGAGAGTAAAAGATTGTTGTCATCGTGTAGCAACTATAGTACTACTTTCCTGCTATATTATTGTAGAAATTAATATTCATTTGGATTATAATTTGACTAGCTGCAGCAGTGTATCAATTCCCTCTTTTCTGCATCAAGTGTACATACGTGTTCGTTACTTGTGTCCTGACTACTGGTTATAAGTGATAGTGCTTTTTTTCTTCTTATGTGACATGCATACTTTGTGAAGTTAAAGTACAAGTTCACGCTACAGCTTTCTTTGTAACTGCTCGCTTTACGAGTTTTTAATTACAATATCCGAGATTATTTCATCTTTTGGCATTCATTTTGCCTCCATTCTATGGATATCTCAGATATCTGAGCCATACTACATCTTTAAAGTTTACCTGCAATGCATCTTAGCTTTAAATTATAGTATTAGAATTTCACTAAGCTTCTGTGTGTGTAATATGTGCGTGTGTTTTATGTTCCTATATTATAACTCAATCTACCGGTACCTGTATAAACTATCGCTAGCTTTGTTTTACAAATATTGTGTCTCACCATCCGTGCCATATCATACAACAGTTTCTAATTGCTCTGCTCATACGTGTTTTATGTAACCATATGTGACTTATGTGCCTGGTTTTATGGATTTTGTATAAGTGCTTGAATAATTGCATTCTTTTATATGCATGTTATGCGTCTAAATGAGATTTATGTGTTAATAGTGTGTGCTTTATGTATTTATAAGTATTGGTGTGTACACATATACAATGTCTGTTCAAATGTCATGTTAGTGTCATCAAGCTGTTCTTATAATCACCAAATGTAATTGAACCAACAGCTCTTATTTTGCAGTATAAAAGGAATGATCTTTAAAATGAACTTCTGATGAGGTGTCTCGGGGCTTGCAGAATATGCCAGCTCTGACAAATAGTGGTGGGCACAGGACAACACCTGTTTACTAACATTAGCTACCAGGGGTCCGCTCCTCTATCATTTATCACCTGTGTATGTGTAATGGAAGGAAATTTCAATCTCCTATAAGTATTATAGATGAAGAGCTTTGAAACTTAAGTTTTGGAATTTTATATATCGAATTATCAAAAAGGATAAATACCTTCCCGATAAATTAATTCTTCTCTTTCACTCTGTTCAAGAATTTATTTTTTATAGAAATTTTACTTTACCTTTTCATGTAATTTGCTTAGTTTACAAAATATGTTTTACCTTATCTTTTCAAATATATTATTTAGTTCACAAAATTTGTTTTATTTTATCTTTTAAAATGTTTTGCTTAGTTTACAAAATTTGTTTTGTATTTAGTTTTGCTTAAGATAAAAAGCACGTTTTCGTATTGCTAATGGAAGAATTTTAATTTCCCGTTTTAAGGGACTCAATCTCAATTTTGTAGGCATCTTAAACTGGACATCTGCACTGTAAAGAAGATTTAAATTCTTGATTCCTAAATGAAATTGGAAGAAAGATCTGTTTACCTTAATTTACCCACAAAAGATTCTCCACCTCGAGACAAGTCTGTCGGATCGGTGGAAATGAGGTAATTAGATGTAGCACTTTTTTTCCTTTTGCGAGCAGCCAGTAGAAATACCTAAAACAAGAGACAGGTACATTGGGATATATCCTTGGATCAACGCATATTATATAAAAAGAATTAGATATCTATTGTTTCCATTTTCTCTTTGGCACTAAGAAATAAGTATAAATGAGCTACTGAAATATTTCTTATAATACTTTAGGGCAGATACATGTAATATGAATTTCCGTTAACAACTTTAGAGCAGGCAAAGACGGAATACTTCTTCAGTGCCTTAGACGATAGAAACGACACTTAAGTATTATTTTCTGAAGAAAAGAATTGGTTGAAATGTTTTTAAAGAGCGCTAAAATATATTGTGTTAGAATCTGTAGTTTACATTGAAAGGTAAAGAATTCCACGGATATTAGGAGGTAAAAGCTTTCTTCATCTTGTAATTTAATAATTTATAAAATAAAAATATTTAGCCGTTTCGTATAATGTGTCATATAAATGTAATACGTTTTATCTGTGCAGTTGTGAATGAGAAACAACTTCGTGTTCATGGTTTCTAACATATATGATTCTAAAGGGAGACCACAAAAGCATACGTAATAAAATGATCATTGGATCAGAGTTTTGTCTGAAATCCAACTTTAATTTCCCTACTTTCCATGATTTTTTATGAAAAAATGAAAAATTTCCCTTGATCAAGTGTAATGAATTAGTTTTCAGATTTAGTAAGAGTAACTGAACACTTTTGGTGCACTTACTACAAAATTACGGTGAAATATTTAAGTGGACAGTGGACTTTTAAAAATTTTTTTAAAAATTATTGTCATAGAGATATGAAATTTTGAATGCACGTCTATTTTAACATAATTATATGAAATATCCTTGAAAAAAAATTCTGGCTTATTGCAATTTAAATTTTTTTAAATTTCTTTTTAATTTTTTCCGAAATGCTCCATGCATCTTAATTTTTTCTATTTCATTTTACTTTTGCTTTATTTTCATTGAAAAATGCATTAAAAACACAGTTTGGTATCAATTAGTTAATTGAATAAAATGTTGATTTTTCATTAATATTTATTTTACATACACATGGAAAAAATTTTGCACTTTAATACATTTTAATTGGACTTTTATCCCCTTCATGAATTTGGATTTAAAAATGCATACCAAATTTTGCTGCATGTATAAACAGGAATCTAAATTACAAATTACAATCATTTTGAACATAAAGTAAAGCGCATGGAGCATTTTGAAGATGTAATAATGACGAAAATTTCATTATGAAAAAAATACAATTTTAAGAATATTTTTACACTTACCTTTAATACTTACTTCTCAGTATATCCTAATACATGATTTTATTTAACATACAATATTTTAATATTGTTTTATCTATGCATAAATATTTTTCTACTAATAAAATTATAGAATGCTAAGAAATAACCTTAATTAATTACTTTAGAAATTTTCTCGAACACATTTGGTAAAATCAATTAAATATTTTTTTTAAACTATTAATCACTTTAAAAACTTCCTGCACCATATATTTTCCCTTCCTTATTTACATTTTCATTATATTTAGCTGTTTTACATATTTTTTTGATAATTCGCCTTTTCTTATATCCATTCGAACACCTCTTTTCACTTTGGTCTATACGACGTTTGTCTCACCACTGTGCAATAGATATTGAACACGAATTTGTATATTCCTGTTCTATACTTAATGTATTTAAACATCCAAAATTAAAGTCACTAACTGCTGTAATAACACCCATTTCGAGTCTCTTTTTTGATACAAATGTTTCTTTCGGGCAATTCTTCCAAATGACACTGTGTAAACTCTCATTAGTATTTTGTGTTTTCCCAGATAAACATCTTGCTAAAAGTTCATTGTTGGCTAGTCTTTGATACACTGGCAGTATTTTGGATAACACATTTACTGTTAGTTTAGTTTTCATCATTGAATGAGATTTAGGTTTCTCATTTTTGGCAATGCTACGTTGAAAAAAACACCATGATTCGACACCTATTGGGCATTTATTATGTCTGGGAAGTGCGTCTGTGGAAGAACAGCGAAACACAGTTGCATAAATTGCAGTCTCAATATCTTGCACATTAGGTATGTTATCCTTTATTGCTTTCCTATAAAAATTCGTTAATTTAAGAATTGTTTCTTCTTTGAGACTACCTTGCTTACAACCACCGATAGTCACACCTTTAGCTCGCCACTCTTTGACTTTATTTCGAAGACCAGTCCCTAATTGTTTCAATACATGATTAATACATTCCTCCTTTGATAGTTTCGTACCCTGGACATAAATATTTAGTTCTGATAAATGCTGAGAAGCTTTTGCATCACCATCAGAAAGCATATTGACATATCTAAAGCCACAACTTTCAGATCGCTTCCACATAATTTCCGCTGCAGCCATTTCCATTGAATCAGAAGATCCTTTGAAGTTTTCACAACATTCAGACATATGGCTTTCGAACCAAATACTAAATTCAGCAATATCTGTGCAAAGATCCCTTTTAGTGTTGACACATCTGGCACAATACTTTGATAGTATTTCGAAATCGATTACAAGTCCCGTCAAAACATCTACAACAACTCCAATACCGTACAGTGACGTATGACCACGCTTATGTCATGTCCCATTGTATGAAACAGTGATGTCAATAACTGATTTATTTAAAAGATCGAAATTTATTTCTTCATGCTTCTTTTCGCACTATGTTTCGAGCAATTTGAAGAATGTCATCTTTAAAATTTTTTTTCTCTTCATATAAACTTTGCAAACATTTTGAAAACGTTTTCTTGCCCATTGAATGAATACCAATAGCCACAGAAAATACTTCCAATGCTGCGTGACCTTTCCCAATTTTTAGAAATGCATTTACAAGTTTTTTATTTGCATCGAAACATTTAGAATCTTTTGCACATGGGCTAGAAAATATTGAACTAAACACCTTGTTACATAATTTGCAAATGAGTTCAATCTTAGTTGAATAGCCAAACATTCCCTTTGAAATTACATCTAAAGAATTATTATTGCATTCATCACATTTAACATTATGCAACACGGATGACCACATTTCGTTGTTCACTAAAACATACGAACACTTTTCACTAGAATTTGATGAAGACTGAATAGTTGTTTTCAGCTTAGTTGCACTCACACTTGCAGTTGTATTTACAATTGACTCTGACTTTAGAATTTCAGCACTTGTCATGTCCTCTATTTCAGTGTCAGCAATGTTTTCTACAGTAACAACATCTACAGATGACCATCTACTATGAACATTCTTCAGACATGAACGAGTTTTTTTAGACGGTCTTGCTTTAGGTTTACGATACCGCTTGCTAATAGCATGCATTATGATAGCACACGTAAAAAGAAACAAATTTACCAGTATAATCAAAATAAATACAACAATTATAAATAAATAAAACAAATTCACGAATAAAATACTATCAACAGTACCTTCTAGCCCTTAGAAGTACATTTTTAGAAGGTAAACAAAGATAACACACGAAAGAAATCACGAACGCTAATAAGCTCAAAATCACCGCTTAAAACAGACAGACAGACAAAGAAGACAGATGTCTTCTATTGCACCCGCTAAGTCTTTCTGCTCCGATGGGCGAAAAATCAAGCTAGGGTACGAAGTAAAATGGGCAATTTCGTATTTCAGAGGAGAATAAAAAGGAACTTCGTGTAATTTATACGAGTTCTGAAGGCCAGGAAAAAAAATATGGGGCAAAATAAAATTAAAAATAAATGGCCCAAAAGTAATGGAGAGGGAAAAAAAAATAAAAAGGGCCTATAGAAAGAAAAGGAAAGGAAGTAAGAAAATGTCCTAAATACGATTGTGTCCAAACAAAAGTGTATATTAAGTAAGGTAACATATAGTATTGCGGTATTCAAACATAAAACATATTCATAAAGTTTTTTTTTTTGCAAACAACATCAGACAAAGACAGACAGACATACAAAGAAGACAGATGTCTTGTTTTGCACCCGCTAAGTCTTTCTGCTCCGATGGGCGAAAAATCAAGCTAGGGTGCGAAGTAAACGCAGTGGCTAATCGCACCGACGGTGCGAATAGCTTCTAGAGGCTATTCGCACCACCTACGTTAGCGCATGCGCACAATCAGTCCAGGTGCAAGCATTTTATGCCGATTTGCATGCGCACAGCTTTTTTGATTCAATGATCTTACAAGTTTCAATCATCTTATAAGTTTCTGCTTATCTTCCTTATATGATATTTCTTTGTTAATTAGATTTTAGTTATTGTTACTGAAACTGTTATTGGTTTGAATCGACGGCAGATAAAAAAGATACCTTAAATTGTGCGTGTGCGAGATGATACATTTAAAAACAAAACGGATAAGAAAAACTTGAGATTGAACTAAATTATTTTCATTCATTATTAAATGAGATTGAACTAAATTTTGTAGATTCAAGAGTTGCCAAACGAGCAGCTCCTGACAAATTAATCGAAGATTGTGAAGTATCTATAACTCCACAAATTGTACCTATACAACGTATGAGAAATAAAATAGTAAACATTGAATCTATTCGAAAGTGTTTTCAACCAGATGCTTTCCTGATAATTGAGCAATTAAAAAGTGCAATCATTTGCATGAGGTGGAAATGCTGTGACTGTTTAGAAGATTTAGAATATAATTGTATTCAGTTTGATTTGCGTCTTAATTGGTATAACTAGACTTGTCAAAATATTGTAATTTATCCACCAGTCAAATATTGGTTTTGTCCAAACTGTAGATACCTATCATTTGTTACAAATTATATTTATTTGAAATCTTTTTATTACTTAATTAAAAATGATTTAATTTGTAGAATGTATTGTCTGAGTTCTATTTCATATTTTTAATTTAATTATTTAAAAGTAATGTTAAAGTTTACAATTGGGTGCCCCTTGTTTTTTGGCGATTCTTTTTTGACGCCAAGATCGGCGCCAGGAAGGCACAATTTCAAGATGGCCGCTACACAAAACCAAAATAAGAAGTCAAAGAATTTCACAAACTCCGTGTCCATGTACACATCGGCCTATTTTCACTTAAAAAAAATCAGAGAATTGCACAAACTAATCATTGCACATTGCCTCGTCTTTGTCCACGTGCACATCGATTTATTTTCACTTAAAAAAATTAAGAAGCTAAAACCAAGTTAAAACTCTCATGGTAACCAGAAATGGGGTTTCATCGCCACAACTGAAGAAAATTTTTCGCCAAACGAAAGGGCACCCAATTCTACACTAGAGGCAAAAATAATGTGTGTTCATGAGAACGTTGACATTCAAAGAAAATCCAAATTTCTTTTAAAGCAATAAATAACAGTCAAATTTTCTAAGCACTAATTTATAACACAAACTATTGACATAAAACTGATTAACTGTTTATGTTCAACAAATGTGCTACATAGAATGATTTTACAAATGTATGGCATTTAATTATTACATATTGTTTTAACCATGCATAAATAATTTAAATCATAATGATTACACATTATTTATATCAATCGCACAGGTCAGCTAGTCAATAATAGAATTATGATACAACAATAATATAAATACAGTGTAGTAATAATATATACAATGTAGCAATAAAGAAATATGTGACAGTAAATATGCTAGATCACAATATGCTATAACACGATGCAATAAACATAGATAGTGCTGCTAGATTCCAAAATATAATGTAATGCAATCAAATAGGTAGCATTCTACCTTAAAATGAAGCAGTGTAATCTATAAAAAATAAAATAATTAGCTAATGAAGTACAGGACGCATGGTGTCACTATAAATATTCACCAAAATATGTATAGTGAATATGTAAGAGAATAATTTGCAAGTAGTAATTATCAGTTGCAAAGTCGAGGTCAATCTATATACATGATTATGTTCAGAAAAAGATAAGATAAAATAAGGATTTAATGATGGTTCTAATAGCAAGTGAGAACGTATAATTAGTTAAAAACTCTTTAATGTATTGTTAAGAAGGCTGCAGAAATTACTTAAATTCTTTCATTTAGACCCTAGTCTTATAGCATAGAACTGTCAAAATTTATTATTCAGTAGGAAAACTTATTGAAAATTATAATGTTCTTATATATGCATCAATTTTTCAGTGTCCACACGTGTTTATAGGTTCAAATGCCATATTTCAAAATCAAAATTATTTATGAAATAAAACCTTATGAAATCTGATAATTCATTTGTGTGTGCAAATTTCTCAATCTAAATCTCTATTAAATTATTTTTGCCTTTTAAATTACAGCCCATTATTTATTTAAATTTAATTTATTAATGTGTTTGTATAATATATCAAAGTTCTTTGAAATATTCGTTCGAACAAAGTTCAAAATTCTTTGAAATATTTTTTGTATATTGAAAATAGCGAGTATTTCCATAGAAAAATTAAAGAAGCATACAAAATTGTTAATAAACAGTATTATATCATTAATTGTTCACTTAATAGTTGATTTTATTGCTTTTAACTTATTTCACGTCTAAATTTTCTACGCCGGAATACTCGGTCTAATTTTTATTATAAAAGACGAAAAATTTCAGAGAGGAATAAGGTAAAATCTTGATTGTGTAAAACACATCTTCGAATCTAAATATATTATAAGAAGTACAAAAAATGTATACAAGATCTTAGCCACCAAACCAGTCATTTAAACTATTCCAACTGTTCAGGAAAACGATAAATATTGCGAATATAAAAGTCTGCCCTTTTTTATATCATTAAGTAAATGTGGGCAGTTTACGCACTTAGGATTCGTTCTTTTCGATTCAGTTCAAATGACGGATCTGGAAGTGACAACTCAATGCGCATGCGTGGTTAATGTTGGTGCGAATAGCCTGAAGAGGCTAATCGCACCGGTGGTGCGAATAGCATCGGCCCGAAGTAAAGGTATATAGAAAATGGGCAATTTCGTATTTCAGAGGAGAGTAAAAAGGAACTTCGTGTAATTTATACGAGTTCTAAAGCCCAGTAAAAAATATGGGACAAAATAAAATTAAAAATAAATGGCCCAAAAGTAATGGAGAGGGAAAAAAATAAAAGGGCGTATAGAAAGAAAAGGAAAAGAAGTAAGAAAATGTCCTAAATACGACTGTGTCCAAACAAAAGTTTATAAGGTAACATATAGTATTGCGGAAACCAAACATATTCATACATTTTTTTATTTTTTATTTATTTATTTATTTTTTTTTGCAAACAACATCAGACAAGATCATAAAACCATACACAGTGCGAAAGCATATCAGCAAAATTAAATAAATAAATAAATATCAGAATTTTTTTTAGTTAATTATTTTTTTTAAAACATTATATTTAGTTAATAATTTAACCATCATAGTTTACTATAGATTTGTACTAGTCTAACAACTTAAGGCACAGTTTATTAGTACATACTCATAACTCTAAGAGCTGTATTCAAGGAAATATAAATGAATCTTATTGTATTCTTCATTTGCGAACTGAAAGAAAAAATTGCAATCGAAAACAGTAAAACTGCAACCTTTTACATTCATCGATGCCCAAGATCCCCTTTTCCCGTCTCGAGAAATTCCTCAAAGAGGCCCAGATGGGGAGTGCTGACAGACGGCGTCTACTGATAAGGATAGCGTCACTACAGGTTACAGGAAAAACAAGCCTATGATATAAAGCAATTTCTAACTATTATTTAATGTCAGAGGCCTGCAACCATAATAAATAAATGAATTTGAAGGCACTCCAATAATATATATTTGATTTAGTTTAGAGAAAATAAGGCTACATATCTGAAAGCTCCTGTTTTCTTCGGATTGCAGAAGAAGGAACAGCGAGGAAGATGAGACCCCTTTTGCACAGAAAAACTATCACATTTGAGGGTGAGACATTTCGAAGGACATTTTTTAAAAATTTATTTAATTAATTAGGACTTTTTTCCGGAAAACACATAAAAATGTCGGAGCTGGCCAAGCTGCTGCCTCTGTTGTTCGTGATCACAGCGCCCTCCCATCACATCAGACAAGATCATAAAAAACGCGCAGAAAGCAGTTAAAGTTACAGCTAAAATCAATGGTTTGCTCGCGGTAAAAATTATTAATTGCTGGAATTAAAAAATCGTAAAATAACGTTTATCAAATGTTTGTTTACCTTTTTACAGTCATTTAAATGTCCCTTTAAATGTCCGTAAAAAAGTAAACACATATATTCAAATGCTTATAACTTCTTTAAAAATAATTTTACACACAAGCGGTTTTCTGTAGACGGTAGAGTTAAAACTATAGAATATCATCATATAAATTTTTTTTTTCTAATTTTTGGTCGATTTTGCTTAAATCATCGTTCACTGTCCCCTTAAGAATGTTAATGCAATTTATTTTATAGATTACTGTGAAACACATGAAATGAATAAATGTTGAAAACGTGCATTACCATTCAAAGATAATGTTAGAATAACAAAAAGAAAGAAATCCCGAAAAAAACTATTTATTTCTAAAAAGAATTTTTAACACTAATACATCATTTATAGTAAATACTACTCGCATACGTTTGAAAAACCTGAAATGCTCGTAATTACATTGTATTAAAGAAAGAATTTAAGTAACATAACTAGTTGTTATAACGTATAGCTGCATAATGTAGTAACTTCATAAGCATGGTTCATTCTTAAAGCGCAATTACGCTTTAGAAAAGAGGAGTAAAGAACAATTACACTTCTAAACCAAGCATGAATAAGAGTTCATTTGTAGATAAAGAGAGTAATGGGTTGATAAATTTGCTTCAGATTTGATCTCTATAAAATACTTAGTGTAAGAAAAGTGAAAATTACAGTAACTCTTTATTTTCATGCTTTTTAAGGCAGACAGTTTTGATTTATAAGTTACTATTTAAAACATACGCTTTTTGGTATCTGAGAGGACTGGTATGCATGATTTTTTTAGCTTCCCTAACTTTTCTAAGAAAAAAAATCTAAAAATGTTTCCCAATTTTTGGGGTTTTTTGGTATCTGAGAGGACTGGTATGCATAATTTTTTTAGCTTCCCTAACTTTTCTAAGAAAAAAAATGTAAAAATGTTTCCCAATTTTTGGGGTTTTTTGTTTATAACTTTCTCTGACCATTTTTCATTTTTCTGATGTTCCAGAATCTTTCAGGAGAGTGAGAGCCCTCGTAGAACGTGAAATAACAAAACCAATATTTGAAAATTTAGAAGTTAAATTTTGTACTAGCATCATTAACGCTAACTATATGGAATTATATAATCGACTAAAAATTCATATTTATATCTAAAAGCAAAAGATATTTTAATCAACAAAATAATTTATTTTTCAATTCACTAGTCCACCTACCTTTCTCCCGTCTTCTCGCTCTAAATGTAAGAAGTAAGTTGGAAACATTCCTCGGTCCATTCCTTTTTTGTCTCGGTTTATACGACATCTCACTGTGATTCCCTGTGGACAAGCTTCAGTGGCAAAGGCTGCCAGATCATCTAGAAAATTTTCGAGTTTTCCCAGTGAATCATCCATTTCCAAGCTTTCTAGTTTTAGAGTGTCCATCTGCGAACCGGTGGAGGAATCTTGTCTTTGCTATTAGAATTCATTTATTCACAATAGTTACAAAGTGTTTAAAATCCTTTAATTTCGACAACATAATATGCTATTTCACATGAAAATTATTTTTTATAAAACTGGTTGTACAGTAGATCAATTTTCTATTCAAGAAAGAGTATATATATTCCTATTTAAAAAGAAGTTACAACTTATTTATGACTTATTTTTCATGTGACATCAATTGCCAATAACAACTTACCTCTGACACGAACGTGAATTTTAAAGCAGCGACACCGAAATGAAGTTACCAATGCAAAAGCCTTTTCCCCCCGGAAGAGTTTTCGCATTAAGGGTCTGCAAGGTTTCCTTGGTGGTATTTAACTTCATTTTATGCCTGTTTTCACAGATTCGGGTGGAGGGTTCTTTTTTGGAAGAACACAATAACATCATTTTCATTTTATAGAAAATTGAAAATGTCGTTATTTTGCATTGCTTCTGGTTATGATTTTAGGTTTGCTACAAATGCCGCCAAACCTGACGATGAATCGCTCCTGACAGGTAAAACGGACAGGTACAACAAACAATTGCACACTCTCCACAAAATAAATTAATAAATGAAAGAAAATAAAAATCTAAAAAGGTTTCAGATTTTAAATTACGTCCAAAGGGGCGTTTTTTAGCATTTTGTGTGTTACCTGTATTTATTAAATATCATGTTCATTGCACTTAAACCATAAAATTCAGTTCAAGGGCAATATCGTAAAATAATTTTAAAATGACATACCTTTAGAATTTCCGATACACAGTCGCGCTAGAGATAAAAATGCTTTTTGTGTACAATGTTGCCGTTGCTCGCTTTGAAATCCTTGAGTTTGTTAATCAAAAATTCGTTAAAGTTTTACAAAATATGAAATTGATAATAAAACAAATTTTCAAATTTGGACTTCCAGATGCCCATATTCGGGTGGAAACCTTCAATATTCAAAATTTGACGGCTCTAGGTACCGTTGTTTTATCACAACGCGAGAAAATATGCAGATTCTTTATTATTTAATTACTTTAAATGTAATACAGGGCGATAATATTTGGTGGCAGCAATATGAAAAGTGAAACAACGCTTTCAGTGAATCAAAGCAAAATACCAAAACGAAATTAATAGTCCTCTAGGCAAATTGCCCCTTTGGACTAATAAAATATCTGAAACCTTTCAGATTTTATATTATGCTCAAAGAGGCGTTTTTTAAAGATTTGTGGGTTACCTTGTAAGGTATTTCTCCCGCCTTCTTCGCACGCCTTCGTGGTGTAGTGGTCTGCATGCTCGACGCGTAACCGAGAGGTCCGTGGTTCGATTCCCGGCGAAGGCGTTGCTCATTTTTCATCTCACCTGATTCCAAAATGTCCTAATGTCTCTACACTGGCGCCCGAACTAAAAAAAGGTGGTGGATGATGATTCTCCACCACCGGGATTTGGCGAGTGGGTCCCCAAAACCCCAGTCGCCCTTTAAAAGGGGGAGTATGTAAGGTATTTTTCACGCCTTCGTGGTGTAGTGGTCTGCATGCTCGGAGCGTAACCGAGAGGTCCGTGGTTCGATTCCCGGCGAAGGCCTTGCTCATTTTTTATCTCACCCGATTCCAAAATATCCTAATGTCTCTACAACCTTCATTTATTAAATATCAAGTTCTTCGCACTTAAACCAAAAAATTCAGTTCAACAGCAGCATCGCAAAATGATTTTAAAATGAGCATATATTTAGAATTTCCGATACATAATCTCGAGTACTGGAGATATTTTTTTTTCTTCTCCATACAGTGTTGCCATTGCTCGCATTGAAATCGTTGAGTTTGTTAATAAAAAATTCGTTAAAGTTTTGCAAAATATGAATAACACCTATTCAAAATTCCAAGTTTGGGCTTTCAGATGCCCATATGCGAGCAGAAACGTACGTTTTCAAAATTGGATAGCTCTAAATGCCGTTGTTTTATCACAATGCGAGAAACATACATACATCTCTGCAGAATGTTCATTATTTAATTTTTTAAAATATAATACAGAGCTCTAATATTTGTTGGCAACAATTTGAAAATTGAACCAACGCAAAATGCCAAAACCAAATTAATAGTCCTTCAGGGTAAATTGCCGCTTTGGACTAAAATTAGTTCTGTATCTCCTGTTCTTCTAGGCCGTGACAAAATTTAATTTGCGTTTTTCATGTCTCAAAATTGCGACTATGTATATGCAGCATTGTTCTGACTTAGGTATTTTGATTAACCTAGGAGTTTTTCTAAAATGACATACCGACTTTTTTCCATATTTCGATTCTACGACTCAAAATATGCCTAAATATTAAGCTTTGTAAAATTTGGTGAGAAACTTATAGAGAAATTTAAAAATTTATATTGGCGCACTTTATTTAGTTTGCGCCAAGGATGTGCTAAATGGTTAATTTGTGAAACTATTAATTTATGGCAATGTATTTTTCTTTCGCCTTCATTGTGCAGGAGCGGGTAAAAAAGTGCATGATTCATACTTTAAAATCATTTTTGACAAAGTGCGCAAACCGCATTTGGCTTTATTATCGCTTAAAACAAGTCTGCCAAATTTCAAAAAGCGTCGATACATAAATTCAAGTATATCTTGGCAAATTTTGAATAAAAAAACTCCAGTTTTGTTAAGGTTGGCCTAGAAATACATCTACTTTAAGGTGATGGCAAAAAGTTTATAAATTATAATTCAAAAGGCTTTTAAAAGAATTTATAAAAATTACTAAAAAATAAATCGGAAAATATCTGTGAATTTTATTTGGATTGGACTTAAATTTCGAACTGTGAAAGAAGAAATCTAGTAAATTTAATACAAAAAGAGAAATTAGTAAATATATATCAAAAGACAATTAACGTCGAGGAGTTAACATTTTGAGAGCAAATTTCTTAAAAACTACTTATTGTAAAATCGGAATATGGAAAAAAAATTGGTATGCCATTTCAGAAAAAGTCTGAATTTTGTGTCAAAATACCTATGTTAGATCAATACTATATATAAATCTAATATATACCTTAAGTCGGACTTTCGAGACATCAGAAACGCAAGTTAAACTTCGTCAATTGGCCCAGTACACTGTAAAAAATTTTAGTCCAACGTTACACCATTTAATGGTTCAAAATCAAAGATAGTACCAAAACATGGTTCACTTGATTTTACGTTTCACTGATATTTGGTGAAACGATCCAACTGGGTAAACGTTTCACTATTTTTAAGGAATACTTTCCAGCCAATCAAACCGAAGCATTCAGCGCATGCCTGGTCTTCTCGTGATTCCATCTTTAGAAAGTTTAATGGCGGCTGTTTGAATCTGTTAACGGATAGTCGGTTGTGTATTCGATAATTACAAGGTACGTATATTTTTGGTTTGTTTCCTTTTTGATTTATGTATTAATGAAATGTAAGATACAAAATGGTGTTAAAATGCATTCGCAGTAACTTTTTAATGATTTTGTTGGAATGAGTGGCGTTAGTGCTGAAGCCTACTTTCACCATTTGGTTATTACTACTGTATAGAACGTAGCTGAATAGAAGTCTAAAAAGAGATTCCCGAACATTCTTAGTAAAAACATTGTTATAACATAATGTGTAGTTCTGCATATATTACGTAATATGTATTGCTATAAAATTCGTTATAGTCATTCTGTAGAAAATAGAATACTACAATACAAACATAGAATGTTCTGTCAGCATCAGTATTGGAATATAATAGTTCTTACGCTGTTTGTGAACTTGAGAAATAAGAAGCACATAATTCATCTAAAACGTTAAAAAAACTTTTTTGACATGAAAATTTAAGTCTTGTTGTTTAAAACTAAATTTATGGTTTAATTTTTCTCTAGATGAAAATCTTGGTACAGTGTCAATCATCATTGAAAGTGCTAGAAATTTCAGATTATGGTCAGCTTACTGTTATTAACTACGCTTAATATCCAAGTTTTTTTATCTCTGTAAAAATGTGCTGATGATTTCAAAGAGTATGTTGATTATGAAAACTTTCCCTAGGGATCCCAGCAAAATTGAAAGTTATTGATTGACATGATAAAACTGTATTTGGAATATTTTGTTGAAGTAGCAAGTTTTTTTATTGCTTTGTGAAAATTTTTGTTTATTAAATCTTATTGTTTGATTAAAACCATTTTGAAATATTATCTAAACTTTCCTTTTTACGAGAAGAATTTTTTGATAAAGATGCATTGAATTATTGTTATTTAGCCATGTTTTTAAATATTCTGTTCGAAAGCATCCTTATTTGGCCAAACTTGGTATTTAAAAATTTTGTTTTTCAATATTTCATATAATAATATATATTGAACTTGAACAGTTGTGTTTATTATGCATACTGTTATGACTGCTCACCAAGCTACTACAAAAATGCCAACAATTTATAGATTTTGTTCTAGGTACTCATTCAGCTTAGCATCAAACTGCCACAAATGTTGGAATTTAAGAAATTCTGTACATTTTCTCTGCCAAACTGGGAGTAAATTTCTGTTTTACTTATCATTCAAAATGTATCTTAATTTGTGCTTTTACAGATACATTGTTAATTTGTTGAATTTCTCAAGATCAAGAAAGATTTTGCCAAACTGGTAGTATTTTTAATAGCCGAAATGACAAAAATAATTATCTCTTAACCCCTCTTATAATCCTGCAAAATCATGTTTTGTAGTTTGAGGTGGAACGTAAATGAATTTTGACTATGGTTTCTGATTTTAAGAAATAACTTTGCATTAAGAATTTAATTAATATCAGGCATTTAAAATAATAGCAAATAAGAGACTTTTTTTTTTTGAAGTAGTTAAGATGTGCTATTGAAATTGTATTTATTTGTGTTTAAATCTGCAAAACGAAGTTTGATTGTTTAAAAATATAATTGATTATTTCTAACCAGTTAGAATATGAGCTAAGTGTTATTTCTTCATATGTCATTTCGTTAGTGGTAAATATGGCAGAATATTAGAGTAATTGACATTGTTTATTTTTTATTTGATATCAATAATTCATAGATGCATTAACTTCTTTTATAATTGGAGAGCATAACACAAAGATTTAATTTAAGTACTATTTTTTTAACTGTGCAGTATAATTTATTGTTAAGGGTAACAAATATTGCCAAATACGGTTAACGTCATTTAGAAAGCATTACATTAGTGTATGTGAGAAAAGAGCCTGTTATATAGGAAATAAATGAAGATAATTGTGCAAAACTGATGCTGTGGAATTTCCTTGAATATTTTTGCAAGTTGATTTTTGGTTTATATAATCTAAACCTTATTTTTTATTTGAATAATTTAAACTTTTTGCTTAATTTTACTTGTGAAGTCATCCAAAATAACATTTTGTTTCGAAGACATCCATTTTTTTTAATTCAAATAATATGCAGAGGACTATTTGTACTTTACCTTTTTTGTAATTATTTTAGGTAACTTTTAAGTGCTTATACATGAATACAATAAAAACGTTTGATAAATTTAAATTAAATGTATATTTTATAGTTATTTTGATGTAAATATTAATATTCTTTCAAGATGACAGTAATAAAGGTAAAGTAAATTTTCAGTTTAAATTCTCAGAGTATAAGTCTCTGATTTGTATCAGTAACTGTACATGTAATTGCTCCAGTTTTCTTTTTAATTATTTCAAATTGCTGAAATATTCAAAATATTCAGTTTTTAAGCTGTTATATTTTCAAAATATATTACTACAAAAAGTTGTGTTTCTGAAAATTTCCACTTTCTTAGCTAACAGTGCTTTTTGCAATCATATCATTGTATCAAGGGATCCCAATCGCCTCCAGGCGGGCAAGTGGCCCCAAGGTGGGCATGGAAATTTTATAGGGAGTCGATGAAGATCTGGACATTGACAGCCGAATTTGCAGTGGCAATTAATCAGCATAGTCAAGATTCCTATTGATTCCAGAAGTGCAGGTACGTATATGCTTTATTTCAGATTTTAAATGTCATACAAGAATAATATCCCAAAATAAAAGTTGTTACCAAACCAACATTGCCTTTTCCCTCTTCTAACCTAGTATAAGTAGATTTGAGTCAAGTCAGCAATTTACTATGGGAAGAAAGAAACAGGTTGAATATTTGTAATGGAAGTGATTTGAGAATTGAGCAATTTTATGCCAAATGCTAAAAGAATTACATGAATGCACAGATCACATTAATTATTCATACTTCTGTGTAATTAAAATTGAAGTTTTGTGCAGTTAAAATCCGTTATTTTGTTTCTGGCAACTTGTTTATATTTGTAAAATTAAAAATAAAGATTAAAAAAAAATAAATCCAATAAACCATTTTTTTAAAATTTTTGTTCAAAATTTTAGTTTGCTGTTATTTATTTGCAATTATTTGTATTTTGATTATGCTGCATTACAGAGAAAAATGTAAGGGGTTCGATGAAGAAAACGTTTTTCTAAAGTTCTTTTAAAAGGGGTTTATGTAAGAAAAAACTTGAGAACCCGTGCTTTACATAAGAAAAATTTTCCAAAATCTAGCTTCTCTATTTTTACCTTTACTAACTTGTATTATTCTTATTTTTAAATGTAATGTCATATATTACATATAATTTTCAAAAACCTTTTGGTATTTTCTGATTATTCATCCCCATTAAAAAGTCACAAATTGATTGCTGACTGGAGAGAGATATTTGTTTGGATATCCTTATTTCTAGTTCAAAAATGCTGCTTTCATAATTTCTTTTCTTTTTCCATATAAGACATGCAGTCTTTTTGGGTTTTTTCCACTCTTCTTTTCACGTACACAGCGATCTGCTTTCACTGAAGGAAGCAGCAGAGAATTCCAGAAACTTAGCATTTTGAACAACCATGGCATCAAAATCATAAAATGACACACATGAAAAAAAAAAGGCACATGATGCCTTTAAACAAGTCTTATTGCACTGTATGTGTGTAGGAAGTTAAGTCTGAGATTTCGCCGATGAAAACTGCAATATGCTATTCACCGCTATACTGAAACACAGAAATTCCCATAGAAGGGATCATAATCTGCCGTCGTACTGGTGAAATGTCTGGAAAGCCATTTGGGGTTGCTATGGGCACAACTAAATTGCCACATAAATATATTTGGGTAATATTGGTAGGTTTATAATAGTAAAATAAACACTTTGGTGCTGGTATAATAATGTAATCCAGCTAATTTTCTTAATGTTTTGTATTTTTTTAATGCTTAATGTTTTATAATTCTTATAATTGTGTATTTTTTACTAAATATACCTTTAGATGTGTAGGCATATTAATATACATTATATATTAGATTTTTTTAAATACCGGTGGAATGTATGCTCTACCAGCAGCAACACATTTCAACATAAATATTTTTTGGCGGCATGATGCAATGCCTCATCAGTACATTTTTGTGCTTCTTTGCTGGGTTCGGGGATAGTCTTAATACCTCCTTTTTTAAAAAATAAAATCCTCAATATCTCAAAGTATTGATGTTCGGCCAGCCATATATTTGATATTTAGCCCTGGTATTTGACAAAAATTGTTTTTAATGCATCTTCCTTTTTTATTGTGTTTTTGTTTCTTCTATACTTTTTATTAGAAACTAAAAGTAAAACTAACATTTTACTACCAGTAATGATATGGTTGATACTGTTTAACACTGGCATTTCGACCCAGGTTTGAATCCATGCAAACGCACTGCCTGCATGTTTGGCTTCCTCCATGTGTAACATGAATGCAACCCAATGTACATACCCTAGTCAGATAGCAATCGAGTGGCTTGCTGCATCCAAATAAACCAATCAAAATGAATATTTAAGTTTTTATTAATTAAATTTAATATATTATGGATGCTTTATGTTATTTTTAGTATATATTGCAATGATAGTATATATTTGTTGTAACTTATATACTAAAACACAGAAACATCAGTCAGTATAACCTAGTAATACTAATAGTAACATCAGTCATGATACGAGGGTGAGAATTATGAAAGAAAAAATAAATATAAAATTAATAGTTTAGATAATGCATGATGTTATGTAGCTGTGTATTAACGCTTCTTTTTTTAGGTTCCCAATGATGTTGAAATAGAGCTACAAACAGTATCTAAAAGATGTTGTCTTCTTTCAATCACTGGTTGTGAAGGCCTGACCCTGTACTCCCCAAGACTACCTCGACATCCATGCAAGATCAGAATGTGTTGTGACTTATCTCAATTGGAACATTAGAACAAGCTTATGAAATTCATCCTGGCAAAAGAGTGCAGTCACCAAATGGTGCGTTATGAGGTACACCGTCGCTGAGCTTGATATAATGTGCTTGTCAGACCACTGTGCCCACAAATTACCACCCGTTGCATTTCCGATACAACCAACAGTGTGAAAAATCACTGATCTAATGTTGAGTACCATGCATTCTTTGCGTCTCTCTTCTAATGATTATGAACTGCAAGAACTGTTTAAGTATATGAGACAACCATTAAATTGTTAAATAAAAAATTCTAAATTTGGGTTTCATGATATTGTTAAATATCCTATTGAAATTTTCACAAATGTATTAAAATGACTACTACATACACTTGTGTTTTCTGAGATTTATTGGTTTAAATACTCCAGGATATGAAACTGCAAAATGCTTTTTGTCAATATTATAAGTAATGGTAAATATCCCCCCATGCATGCTTTACAAGTACATTTATCTTATTTATTTCATACAATTAAAGTTTTCAAGTTAGAAGAATGTTATTGATGTATGTCCTGTTTCTATATAAGCATAATAATGTATGCTAATTATTCAGAAGTACTTGTTATTAAATTCTGAAAAATAATGATTAAAATATTTATAAAATATACGTAATCATTCGACAGGTTTTATGAGTAGTTTCATTTTAAATTTCTTAAACAGAATATAAGTGATATAATTTATTAAATTATGCTTACATGTATGTCTGTGCAAAATTCAGCATAAAATATTTCTTAATGAATTACTTTTCTTACGTAGCAGTTGCAGAAAATTTGTCTATGTGGATTTAAATGTGTTCTTCATTAAAGCTTTGCCATCTTAAGTTATGTTTTTCCTCTGACTTATTTTACATGAAATGTTTACGTTTCTATATAACATGCTATCAAGAGATATGTTTAATCTGCAGAAAAATGGAATTTACTTTTGAATTTATTGAACAATATTAATAGCTTTGGAAAATTTTCTTTATTGTATAGGTACATAAGTATTATAATTTATCATGCTTCATAATATATTTTAACATATTGTAAATAAAAAATTACCATAAAGTAAAACTTGTTTTTGTGTGAGGAGGGGACATGGGAAACCTTAGAGATTCTAGCAAACACTTCTGGTCTCCAAATTTTAAAGGTAAGTGTCATGGCATGTGAATGAAAATAAGAATTATGAATACTAGAGACCTTGAATCTCAAAGCTAATGCAATTTAATTTACAAGTGAAGGCATATCAAACATGAATTTTTAAGATTCAGCTCTTGCTATGAGCAGTTACATTTTAACGTATTCCTATTGGTGTGTAAGGCATTTAACTTTGTAAAAATATATTTCTATATACATACTAATATATTGCAAATGTGTATTTTAATGATATATATTTTACACTTTCATTCTCTCAAAACTGAATCAATATTATGCAAGTAAATCTGCTGTTCTAGCCAAATTTTCAATAATTATTGCTATAGATATGCTGATTTGCATAAGAAATTTCCAAATATCTTAGCCACAGCAGTAATGAATTAAAAAAGGTACCAGGAGAAGGGTGCCATAGCAGTAATTGAATAAAAAAATACCAGAAAAATGGATAATATAAAATTTTATGACTGAACTCTCAAATAACTTCCTATAATTAACAGTTAACGGTAAACATAATTATAATTAAGGGTTTAAGGTATTCTCAATCCATATTGTAATATAGCCCATTTAACGCATTTCTAATTTATGGTTCAACATTCCCCATTCTTGCTTTAACATACTGCCAATTCTTGGTTAAACCTATTAACAAATAATGGTTCAACCTATTAACAAATAATGGTTCAACCTATTAACAAATAATGGTTCAACCTATTACCAAATAAAGGTTCAGCCAAAGCACCAAATAATGGTTCAGTGTTTTACCATCTTTTGGTTGCAACTTTTTCAGCACCATAGTTTGGTGAAACTTTGAACCAAATTTTTAACAGTGTAGAACAAGAGATATACCATTGTCCACCATCCCCCCTTTTTTTATTATTTTTTTTTATTTTGTGAAAAGTTACATGCAGTAACCTGTGGATTGCCAAATTTTCTTAGATCAATTTTGCCTTAAAATATATTTCTTTTACGTCATAAAGGCATGACATATTTCTCTCAAATGCCATATTTTTGTCACAAAACCATGTATTACTAGCAGTTTTGCATATTTTCCAGATCTCCACGTAGGGAACATAGCAGTTGCGAATTTTTTATCTCATTGTACATTGTGTCCCCTTATTACCTACACTGCAAATTCTGATGAAGTACACATGTGAATTTGTCGCAATTATTTCTCTTGTTTGTTTTGCGAACGATTCATTTTCTTTGTTTCCCTTCATAAAGACTTAAGAAATCTCAAACGTATAAATTAAACTGTCAGTTACACTTAACCCAGGGAGAAAAATTCTTTAAAAGATAACTAAAACGGTGAAATTAAATTCAAATGAATATTACCTATTGCAGTACATCGACTGTAAGGAAACTTGATTTCACTAGATGCAAGCGCGGTAAAATTGGCAAGTGGGGATCGAGCAGGCAATGGGTTAATAACATGAGCAAAATAAAATATCCTGTGTTTAGTTTTCAGAAGCTATATTAGCAATTATTTGAAATTATTTTAAGGTAATTATTTAGCTTTTTTTAACAAAACTGCATCTCCATTAATACTACCGAAAGCTTCGAGTATTTGTTTTTGCGAAAGACTAAATTTAGTCTTTCAGTGTAAGCCATCTTTTTTCCATGTAAGTAGTTTCCTTTTTTGATGTTTTCTGTTGTCAAGAATAATTCACTTTACACAGTTATAGAAAAAAAAAATGACAAAGTTTTCAAACCGTCCTTTTTTTTAAGTAGTGATTTTTCCAACCGAAAATTTAAATACAACGCAGAATATAATGGCAATTATTAATTTGGAAAACACATGCAAATGGAGAGAAAAGTTATGCCCTTCTCTCACACAACGTTACTAGCAGAAAGTTTCACATAACTATATTTATGAGATGACTAATCTGATGTCCTTTTATCAAAGGACAGAACTGAACAAAAATTTCATTCTAAACATACTATTGCGAACAAAATATTTATACAAAAAGCCTTTATGATATATTTGTTAAATTTTCATCAGAAAAATTACGTAAAAATTCATAAAGAATTTAAAATTAAAAAAAAATAGTACATTATTTAAATTTTACAAGCCACAGTGAAGTAAGATTAATTTATAGTAGACTCCACACGTGCATCAAATATGAGCTTGGGCACGATGAGGTAACTTATGATAGATTTTTTTTGCTCTCTCTTAAGACATGACATTTTACGAAGGCGTATTTCCATTTGTTCCAAATTCAATCATATACTTTGATGTTCTTGCAAATATTGACATATTGTGTCCTAGATATGTGAATGATAATTCTGGCGAACCTGTTAGAAATGGTAATTCACTGCTTGGTTTTTAATTATTTTGTTGGTGTTGACTCATGTTCACTTGTCTGACCTATAGACGGACCAAGCGCACGAAATTCCTTTTGGCAAGGAGCGCAGGGTGACGTCTGTCGCAGGTAAGAGCCTTGAGCACCATACAGGTGACAGTACGACTTTGCTCAGTTCCAGACCCAATTTTGATGGAGACACCCCGGAGGGGATTGGTCCGATGATCTCCCATCCCTCTTTCCCTAAGATGGGTCTGAGGGTCTCTCACCCCTCTTTGCCTACCACAAACCTCTCGAGAGGATTTGGGCTCGTCGCATATTTAAAGCGCCCCCCATGTCGCACGGTTATTTATAAACATCCATGTCTTCTCCGGGATTGGAACTTGGACCCTTCGTTACGGCAGTCAGCGCAGCTAACCACTATACCGGTTGGCTGGTGATCGCTTTTATACTATACAGCCAACATGGCCAGTTGACGCATTTGTCCTACAAAATCAAAAAGCCTCATTGCTAATCATTTTCCAGATGTCTCAAGAGTATCGGAAATCTATGAAACGCTTTTCACTCTTATATACGCTGATGGAGATTATTGGAGATGCTAAGGCAACAAGAAACAGCCATAATCAGCGACTTCATTTCGCCTTAGTATTTTCAGAATCGTTATCCGGCATGTTATTTTTACTTAAACTGACTGAGGTGTTGATTTTCTATCACAGTAAATCATTTAATCTACACGGGACTTGTATTCTAATGTAGTAAACAGTGAAATGCATCACTTTCATCACGACTGCACTATAATCGCGATAAGCTGTAATATCTTTTTGCCGAAGTAAGAAT
Organism: Stegodyphus mimosarum; assembly: GCA_000611955.2. Taxonomy (NCBI): domain Eukaryota; kingdom Metazoa; phylum Arthropoda; class Arachnida; order Araneae; family Eresidae; genus Stegodyphus; species Stegodyphus mimosarum. Next base: position 345,601 of record KK114580.1, on the reverse strand, counting down.
AAGATTCTTCTTGTTTCTTAAACTTCAAATTTATTGTGGTTTAGATGCCATTAAAACTGACTTTTTCCGACAATTCGGTAGCAACGATATACGCAGTACTAAACAATAAGTCATGCCGGAGACTATCAATCATCACATTTTATCGTAGATTGTGATCTCAGCAAAAGCTAGTGCTTTATTTGAATATACTCGTATTAAAACCGCATCTCCTGAGGAGTTAGTTCACTTCATATTTTGATAAAATACGACGGAATTCTTTTGCCATAAACCAGTGTATAGGTAGATAACTTTTAAGTTCTCAGTAGCTATCAGTTATCAGCCCTACTGCCTCTGCTTGCGCAAAGGTATTTCAGCTAACCATGCTTTTGAATTCAAAAAGCCCATTAACTCACATTCTCCACTTTCAATTTTTACATCTTTTAAGAGGCTGAGCAAGTGAATGTTTCGCCAGTTGCATCAATCCTTTCAGAAACTGTAATTTGTTTTCGAGTGGTGCAGTTCGCTCCTAGGTGTAGACCAGATAATACTTTTTTTTTCTTGCGGCAAAAGTCAAATTTTATTTATTTATTTGCGGACGTGTTTAAGTTCACTTCATGTTTTGAGATATTTAATGCATTTAGATCTCTTAAAATAATCGTACTTTTTTTTACTTTTTCTAAGCCTTAAGAGCATCACAACTCACTGCTGTATACTTACAATTTATTATCCGTTACGCTCATCCCCTATGCTAAAAAAACTGTGTGAGATAGAAAAATATAAGAAACTTTGTAACAATGAAATAATGTATGAGAATATATGTGCTTATAGTA
>KK114580.1:312704-344757 GCA_000611955.2 Stegodyphus mimosarum | reverse complement strand
AGAGAGCGAGATAAAGATATATATATAGAGATAGATAGATAGGTAGACAGACATAGACAGATAGATAGATAGGTAGACAGACATAGACAGATAAATAGATAGATTTCTAGATATAGATAGATACAGAAGTAGATAGGTAGATAGATATGTAGATAACATAGGTAGATAGATATGTAGATATACATAGGTAGATAGATATGTAGATATAGATAGATAGATATAGATAGATATTTGATCGATAGATAGATAGTTGATCGATAGATAGATATAGGTCAGTGATTCTCAACCACTGTGCCGCTGCACTTTTGTATACCACCAAATTCTTAAAGTGTGCCACTAAATTTTAGAAATGTATATATTAAAAATTATAATGGGTTTAATCCTAGTATACGGTACACATGACAATTGGCGAAATTAAGCTTTTAGGGCATTAATAAGAGCGCCAGTTGAGGTATCCAAGCAGAATTTGGTGCTCTGGAGGAGAGTGCAATTCGGAGCATTTTCGAGCATGTTCAGTACATATTTTAAATTGAGAAGTTCTGATAGGAGCAGGTGGGAGATTAGCTTACTTATCTAAAATTTTTGTCATTTTTTATAACATAAATTCAAGTATGCCAAGTCCGAAGGAAAATATATTAAACTTAACAGATAAACTGATAATATTCCAAAAACAAATAAATTTGTGAAAGACTAAAGCGCAGGAAGGCAATTTGGAAACGTTTGCCTCAGTCACAAAAGATTTTAATAATACTATTCATAAAATTATTATTGACCATTTGGCAACATTAGAGGAGAGAATTATTCATTATTTTTCAAATTTAGATATAAAAACATTTAATTGGGTTCGTAATCCATTTGTGATAACAAATACTTCTGTATTTGAATTAACTCTGAATGAAGAGGTAGAACTAATTTCGCTTTCTAATAATAGAAATTTAATTTAAAAATATTTGGAAGAATCAGTTACTTCATTTTGGATTAACATTAGATGCGATTATACCATGATGGCCAAAAAAGCTTAAAAAATATTATTACAATTTTCTACATCTTATTTGTGTGAATTCGGATTTTCAGTATTAACCAGCATAAAAGCGAATAAAATATCGAGACTGTTAAATGTAGGCGACAATATGAGAGTAGCACTGTCATTTTTATGACCAAATATAAATGAAATTATCAAAAAAACATCAAGCCCAAATTTCTCATTAAAAGTTTTCTTATTAACTTGTAATTAATCCCTTAATAAACGTACTGCTGTTTTTGTAGTACATATTATTTCATTTTACGTTTAAAATTATTATACTATTTTACGCAGTGTATTATAGGTTATATAAACAACGTTTAAACGTATTTTTTCTTTGCGTACCGAAAAATTTTGAAATCGTTAAAAGTGTGCCACGACAGAAAAAGGTTGAGAATCACTGTTATAGATAGATAGATATAGACAGAACAATGAAACAATGAAATTAAAACTTTTAGCGAATATATTATTCCAAACCTGAAGCAAGTGTGCTCTTCCTGTTGGGAGCACTGAATGATTGCGAATTTTATCAACATTAGCAGTTTATGAACGTCAGCCATATTGGAAGTGCTGGTTTTAAACACCTGGAATTATAGGACATAAATGGGAAATATATCGGAATATAAAAGAGAATAAATTGTTGATGCTTGTCCATTTGGTATATCTGTTCTGAATATAGCAGGCTCTTTTTATGTATCAAGGGTCAGGGTATTCAGATCATATCTATATACAGAAAAAAAGCGATGCATTCGTCCCGTTGCAAATTTTGCAGAGGAAAAGAACAATACGTGGAAACAACATTAAACTGTTAAAATCGGTTGTATATTAAAAATAAAAATATCCTTTACTCAAATTATGATAGAATTCAATTTTCTCTTCAAGTTATAGAATTTTACAAAACTTGCCTATTGGGAACTTTCCAGGGTTATTATATTCGTCAGGTAGCTATAGCAAAGTCTTTGGTAAACAGAGCGCATGCTAAACATCAGCGGTATTTAGAGAGTAAAACGTGGACTGAACAGAAGCAAAAAAAAAAAATGCATTTTTAGTGATCAATTCATTTTTCCTGTGTTTCTTCCAAAACCACGAAAGGAGACTTTTATTTTCGAATAATTCGATGAGAGGCCTATGGACAGGACTGTCTAGGTGCAAATAGCCTAATTCACATTCTAATATTATTACGATGCGAATAGCCTAATTCACACCCAAAAACGAGCGATAGAGTAGACCGAAAGCCATAAAATTGGGTTTGAAAACCTCCCATGTCATATTCAGTCCTCAGATATCGATATCACTGAGTTGTGCTCTTAGAACATAAAGGAGGGAAACGTTTTTCTCCTCTATCATAAAAATGTTAAACAGCCACATTTTGCAAAAGGAATTGTTAAGAATACTTTTAATCTTAGTACAAGATTCATTAACTTCTAAGGAGAATCTTAGTAGTGTTGGACATCAAAAGAGAGTTTATGTAATAGTATTAAATATTAAAATCTAGGTACAGTTGATTCAGCTTCACAGTGCAACCCAACCTCGAGCAAAGCAATTTAGATATAATTAAATTTTCATTTGAGAACAAAGGAAATCAAAATAAATTTTAAATGTGAATAAAAAATTCACGAAAAAAGGAAAAAATTTGTAGATTAATGCCATAGTAGCTGTAAAATGTCTGCATTAAAGTAAGCGTCACTATTAAGTATACTCATGTCCATAAATTAAGGGTAATGCAAAATCAGGCAAAGGAAGAGTTAGAAGCAAAACAAATTTGACTTATTTGTAAAGCTTATTTATTAAACAAAAGGTAAAGAGCAAAAAAAGATGCTATATGTTTGATTTATTAAAAAATTAGCGATTTTTTCTTCCTGGAGCAAATCACAAAAAAAAAAAATTGTATGTCTCCCAGACGATGCAATACAGTCCGTACAACACCTAGGCATGCTGAGTATCAAATTGTCTATCTGATCTTGGGGGATATTACACCACTCAAAAAGCAATGCTCTCCGAAGTTCCGGTAGACATGTAGGTGGATGTTGATGGGCTGCAACTCGTAGGCCAAGCATGTCCCACACGTGCTCTACTGGATTCAAGTCCGGTGAGAATGCTGGCCAGTCCATACCGGTGATATCCTCTGATTGAAGGCATTCGCTTACGATGTTTGCACGGTGAGGACGAGCGTTGTCATCCATAAACACAAATTGTGCGCCCATAGCGCCCCGAAACAAATGTACGTGTTGTTCCAGAATGACGTCCCGATAGATTTGGCTTGTCATGGTTCCAGTTTGAGCATGCAGGTCAGTTCTGGAACCCAGAATAATTCCACCCCAAACGAGCCTTCCTGCACCACCGTAACGGTGTCGTTCAATGATGTTTTCTTGGTGGTAACGGGTATCTAGAGCTCTCCATATGAAAGTCCGGCGAGAATCAGACTGCAAGCCAAACCTGAACTCGTCCGAAAACATCACACAAGCCCATTGTTGCGGTGTCCACAATGCATGCTCTCTACTCCAGGTTAACCGTAGGCGACAGTGAGTTGCAGTAAGTGGAACGCATCTGACAGGTCTACGAGCATATAGACCAATCTGCCCTAAGCGTCTGTACACGTTCTTCCTTGAAATTGTCGTACCAGTGGCTGAAGAGAGCTGACGAGACAGGTCTGAGGCTGTGCTCCGCCTGTTCCTTTTGGCAGTAACTGCCAAATACCGGTCCTCATTTGGCGTTGTAACTCTAGGGCGACCTCTGCTGAAACGTCTGCTTACATTACCATCATCTTAGAAATGTTGCCAAAGCCTGGATATGACACTCTGGGCAATTCCAAGTTCGTCTGATACTTCTAGTTGGGTACGCCCACATTCCAGACGGGCCAATAATTTTACCACGTAAAAAATCATCCAAATGCGTCCTTTGTGTCATAACTGTTCAGTTATTGCACTGAAATGCTTATAAAGCGCCTGCGAACAATTTTACTTCTTTGCCTGTATTCCTTATATATCATTCTCTTACACTCTCGTCATTGTGACGTACCATCGGTGTCATCTGGTTACTTCCTGAAATTTGCATATGATTCTTGAAGATGTGCGTAGTGGTTTTACAGGTGATATATTTATTTTAGAGTTCGATTTCTGTGTGACTCCGAATTATCCTTAATTTATGGACATGAGTGTACTATAATCATGCCATGAAACTAGAAATAAGCACAGTGAAAATATATCACTTAATTTCTAACGCTTTAACTCGCTTCTAACGTATAATTTCTAACTTTTCTTTTAATTTATTTCTCTAATTGAAAATAGATTTCAGTAATATTTAAGAAAAATCTTAAAGCTTAAATGACAAATAATTGCCTTACTTGTAGCACTTTAATAAAATTTGAGTGCTACTTTATTTCCGAAACATTAAATAATTAAATCATTCAAAACTTCAAGTTTGAATGATTTCGAAGCTCAGTGTTGGTTTTAAGGGCAATAATTAAAGGTCTAAATAGTTAAGGGTCTAAATAAGAGATTTTTGTTAGCAGTTAAATATTGTAGCTGGTGATGCAGTTTCCACCTGCTTTTAATTTCAGAAGTTTCAGGTCCTTACTGTGGAAATTAGGCGCAATAAATATAAATGCCAAACGCTGTTTATGGAATCTAACAAATTTTAATCTTTGAACTGTAATTTATAGCTAGAATATTCCTAAACATTCGCATTTTCTTCAGACTACTTTCCTCCGTGGAATAAAGCTTGTTTCCTTGTCAAGTAATTCAAGATCAGTACCACATTGTAGTAAGTACCTGTAATTCCGAATATAGTAAAAAATGTGTCTCATCTTTTCATCCATGTCTCGGAAAATTGACTGAATGCTTCCTAATCCATGAGTTTAAAAATTGAATCAAATAAAGCAGATTTTCAGAGTATGAAAAATCTGGAGAAGTGAAGTAATTTAAAAAAAGTACAATTAAGGCATTAAAATTTTACTTTACCTCCTCAAAAAAAGGTAGCAATTAATAAATCATTCCTTATACTACTAAAATCCTTTGTTTTTAAATCAAACTCTGTGTATAAAGAATTATGCTTGAGAAAAACTATCAAGATTGTCAAATAAGCAATTTTCATCCGCAGTCAAAATGCTGATTTTAGAGCTCGTAAAATATGAATTAACGCCATAAAAATTTTTGAATTTGAACATTCGTGAAAAAGGAAATCCGAAATGTTACTTATATACACTCTGCCACAAAATATACACTCACGTTTGTGAAAATTGCAACACCAAGAAGGAATCGTCATAATTGAATGCAATTTAATACACAGTTGAGTGGTAGTGGTACAAATAAATGATTAAATGTTCAAAGCAAACAAACAAGAACAAGAGATCAGAATCAGTATTTTGTGTGGCCACCACGCGCCGCAATAAGTGCTGCTACACGACGTGGCATGAAGTCAAACAAAGTTTGAATGTCTGACTGAGGAAGAGCATTCCATATCGTTTGTACGCGTACCCAAAGTTCGTCTGCAGACGCAACAGGACGAGGATCACGAGCAAGACGCCGACCAATGACATCCCACACATGTTCAATTGGCGACATATCCGGGGAACACGCAGGCCAAGGAAGAAGCTGTACCTGCTGCGCTGCAAAGAAGGATTTAACAATCTGAACAGTATTAGGGCGGGCATTGTCCTGTTGAAATACAACGCCTGGCAAGCTTTGAAGGAAGGGAACAGCTTCGGGCTGTAGAACTTCACGGATATACCGGTTGCTGTTCAGATTGCCCACAATTCGTAGCAATTGAGATCGTCTATGATATGCTATGGCGCCCCAGACCATAACTCCGGGTGTTCGTCCACTGTGGCGTTCGATAATGCACTCCGGAAGGTGGCGTTCACCGGCATAGCGTCTGACACGAATGCGGCCATCATGGTACCACAAATTAAAGCGGGATTCGTCAGAAAACACGACATGCTGCCAATCAGCACGCCAGTCTCTATGCTGATTGGCCCATTGTAGCCGCAGGCGGCGATGGTCGTGCGTTAGGGGGATCCTGTATAAAGGAGTCCGTGCGCGCAGTCCACACTGCAGCAGACGTCTACGAATTGATGAAGCACACAATGAAACACCTGTAGCTATTGACCACAGTGCTGCCAATTGTCTAGAGGAAGCTGTACGGTCCGTCCGCGCCATGCGGACCAGGTGTCTATCATCGCGAGCTGACGTCACATTTCGGGGTCCACTCCCGGATTTCCGAGTTGTCCGACACTCGTCCGTCCACTGCTTCCAAACGCGCATCACTGTGCTGCTGTTACGCTGCACACGAGAGGCTACTGCACGATACGACAATCCAGCTTCACGAAGGCCGATGATTCTCCCTCGTTCAAACTCTGTAAGTTGTTCAAATCTCGCTCTCTTTCGTCGACGAGGCATAAGTACAGATTGAGTTAACGTTTACCACTAGCAGATAACCACCGATAACCATACACGCCTCGCTACAGCCGTCTATTTATTCGGATCCATCAGCCGTTCAGAGGGCGCTGCTCAGCATACGCATGCGCTACGGATTTGCAATTCTAATCATTTGCATATCATGCGCTACTTTGCATTTCCTGAAAATTTCAGCCCACTCGCGTAAGTCCTTCATGGTGTTGCAATTTTCACAAACGTGAGTGTATATATGCACCCAGAACTAATCGAGCAACAATTACGAAGCTCGGCAGATGTAGGTTATTAAGAAATATGCAAATGATTTAAATTTCGACGTCAATGAGACAAAGGTAAGCGCGCTATGCGCATATGATATGCGTAGCTGGAAAAGTTTAAAAGTATGATCGCTTGTGCCGTAGGGGCTGTTTAAACGAATCTGTCGACTTGGATATACGGTACTGTGACTAGAGATGCCTCTGAAACGTAACCGGCGGCAGTATAAACAGTTTCGGATTTTGAGAAGAGGCTTATAGTAGGCCTCAGAGAAACAGATTGGACGAACAGGCGTATCGGCTGACACCTCGGTCGGAACGATTTGGTAGTTGCTCGGTGTTGGCGACAATGGATCATGGAAGGGATAGTCTACCGTCGCGGAGGGTCAGGGAGTCCAAGAAAGACAAATGGGTGCGAGGATTGCGCAATCATAAGAGCGGCCGCTTCCTCAGTAAAAACGCGCTAGACGCGATTCAACGCCATTTACCACCTTTCAGGTATCCGGTAGTATCAAGGGAAACACTTTGGATACGAGTGGCCGACGCTGGTATATGGTGCCGACGTCCATTAAGACGCCTACCACTGACCCCATATCATAGGCACTGTCGACTGGATTTTTGCCAAACTCGGGCAAGCTACAGCGTGACTGACTGGAGGCGTGTGATCTTCAGCGATGAATCTCGATTTAGTCTCGGTGCTGATGACCGACGCACACGCGTGTGGAGGCGGCCAGGCCAGAGGTCCGATCCGGCCTTCGTTGTCGAGTGGCATACGCGATTACACAAGGCATGGCAGTGTAAGGAGCGATTTGTTGGGACACACGATCACCTTTAGTTGTCCTTTAAGGCACTATGATGCGTCGCAGTTACATCGACGCCATTTTAACACCGGTTTTACTGCCTATGCTATCAAGTCGCTCTTGTGCCATTTATTAGCAACACAACGCTCGTCCACATACTGCGCTTCTCTCCCAACAATGTCTTCAAGTATAAGACGTAGTTCCGTGGCCTACCAGACCTCATGCGAATAGAGCACGTTTGTGATATGCTTGGAAGGCAACTGCAGAAGTCTCGGAATATTGGTGAATTAACTGCCCAAAAGGTTATACGGTGATCTTCCGCAGGGGATCATAGGTGACCTACTTGATTCGATGGCACGCCATGCTTCGGCTTGTATAACTGCTAAAGGTGGCTATACTACTTGCTAATTTGTAACATTTTTTTCATGCTTAATAAAACGATCTTTAGTTCTGAATTTGTAATCATTTGTTTATCTGCTCATACACTACATACATGTTAAGTTTCGTGATAGTAGTTCGTTTCCTTCTGAGTGCATATATTATTTTGTGACAGAGCGTATTTATGCTTCTTTAGCCTAGAAGACATATTACAACTTTATGTTTGAAACGTTAAATGCTTAACTGCACGTAGCAGCATTTTCACACAGCCTTCAAAACTTCGATAGCTATTGTAATTTTGACAATACGAGTACGGAGCACTTTTGCTTTTCATTAATTCAGCTTTTCGAAATAGTTTTTTCCCATGGAGCCAGCGTAAATTTTTAAGCTTAGTAAAAAAATAACGAGATCAAAACAAAAGGAGTCTGAAAGATAATCTTATTTTTTTCATTTCTTAAACTAAAAAGCCCATCAACGGCAGAGCGGTAAAGTCGCTTAATACTGATAGCTTGACTTGGGCTCTATTCCGCATGAACGGGATGACTGCATAAGTGTTTTCGTGGTTTTCCTCATGTGTAATGTGGATACGAGTCAGTTTCTCTTAGAGAATCCTTCATGACACGCATTCCTCTTCTTAGGCAGATAACCCTCCTGTACTTTGCCATAATCAATAACCCAGACTTAAACTGAAACATTAAACTATTTATTGTGTGTTATACCTTAGATACATTCAGATCACCAAAAATTAGAACAATTATTTTTTGCTATTGAAAGAATATAATTACAAAAACAAATATATTCGATTTAGCTGCTTACAGCCACAAAGTCAGCAAGAGTAGCAAACTTTCTGTAAGTGTGCTCATCCAAAACTTTTACTCTCGCATTGAATTTCGAGCTTAATTTGCCCAAGACTACATCTATGGAAAAGCGTAAATAGCATCAGTATGATCGAGCTAAAAATGAAGGAGATAAATTCTTCTGTTACAGTAGAGGCCTAGTCGGATATAGAATATTAGACCAGCGTTTCTCAATTTTTTTTCAAGTGGGAACCACTTTTCTAAGTTATCACGATCTTATGACCCCTGCTTTTGTTCCTTTGTAAACGCTTTTTAACATACATTATCATCAGTATATCTATATTTTTAAAATAATTACAATTTTATATTGGTATTAAGTAATTACGTTAACAAAAGAGAATTAATTTCTATTTTTAATATTTCAAGAGTATTAGATTTTGGATGATATTATTTTCTTAATTAAAAATTAAATAAATTGGTTATCCCATTAATGAGATCGATCAATCTGACGATTCTTGCACAGTTGTTCTATGTCTGGATGTATGCTGGTAAACAAAAACCCGAGATCGGTAACACATCAAGTAGATTTCGGTGCTTTGTTTTCATTTTAGTTAGTGAGGAAAACTCTTTTTCACACAGATACGTAGAAGCAAATTGAATTATAATTTTGAAAGCACCATTGTACATGTCATTATATTACGTTTCTAATGGCCAAGAGATCCAGAAATTAGCCATACCTTCTGCTCGGAATTTCATTTTAAGTCCGGTGTCATTCGAGAGTTCAGTTAGTTATTCTCTCTCATTCAATGACATTCAATGAAAGATATTTTCAGCATGCCAGTGGAAAGGATCACGAAACCCATACATTCAGTTGACTTGAATTTTTGTGTTTTGTCTTTTCTGGAAGCAACAGCAGGTTTCGTGAACCACAGATTGAGAAACGCTATTAGGCGATTTAGGTTAGTGAAATGGCTAATTTAGTTACAACATAATGAAATCTCACAGATTTGTAAAATCTGTAGAAAAAAATGTCACGTGATAATCTGATTTCTAAATTCAACGTCACTCTGATAATTAACTTCACAGTACAAGGAATTTTATTCTTCCTCACAGTGTGACTTCGACGTGTAATTGGAAACGCGTCTCCTGCCAATCGGAGAGCACAGTGTTTAAATCCCGGAGAAGAGGTATAGCTGACTTTTTAATGTTTCCTGGTTTAAAAAGCCTAATAGATTCTACAATAGCTCCAGAGAGCATATATTACCTTCTCAGCACTGGAAATTGCAGTGTGATAGTCCTGACTATTCCTTAAAATTTACAATGGTGACTGAAAGATTCTCTTAAAATCTAATCAGTCCAATTTAATGCCGCTACGCAGCTGAACCAATGTTTTCAAAAACGCATGTGAGAGAAGCATGCACATCAAATACATGATGCTTACACGACAACCCATCCTATGGCGACTAATAAAATTTTGAACAGATCTTAACGCAGCCGCAACGATCAGCACGATGACTGCAGGCACGCGTATTTGGCAATAACTTCACACCGTCTAACTGATACGTAGAAGTACAGTTTAAAATAAATTCTTAGAAAGAACTCTGTAAGGTTTATTTATGTTAATTAATCTGTTATTTTATGTTTTGAATATTTACTGTCATTTCTCCCTTCCGTTTTACCGACAGAATGAAAATTAGTTCTCGTGTATTTAAGATGCGGTAAAGCAGAACACACTGTAAGACACGGCGTGTTCTGCCTCTCGAGGCTACATTACTAGGTTGTTAGATTAGATAAGGTTTGTGGTTTTCGGCCTTGCATTATAATTTCCGATACTGAATCTACACATCGGTTAGAGAAGGGAGCCAACTTCGTGTTAAATTGATTTAAATTTAACTTTACCTCTAAACTTACTTTACTGTCAGTCATTTCGTCATAAGTACTGGCTGAATTTGTAAGTACAAGGTGTGCCTTCTGCTCTTCTTAGTTTTAAATAAAAGTTTACACCCTTCTCAAGTTTCAGTTGTTAGTTTAGACTATTTTAATAATATTCGATCATAACAATTCGCTTAACGTCTACGAAGAGTTTGGACACTATTACATGACTGCAAAAGTACTCGTGCTTGATGTTATTAAGGACCAGAGAAAAGGGTGAGAATAAGGCAAAGCCAATTTATGGGTCCATACATGGGTATCGAAATGTGAAAGGTAAAACTAGAGAAAGATGCGTTTAAACGTTAGATTTCTAATAAATATAAGCTTTCGAATAAACGCAGATCCCTGCTTCATATTCTTTATACATAAAAATATCTTATTTGATGGGAATGTTAAGTAATAATGCGAATAATCTTTATCAAATGAAGAAAACGCCTGTATAATAGTATTTCTTGATTGCATTTTAAGTACCAAGTTTCTTTCACAAAGGAAAACCTAACTTAGAAAACATGGTTTAAGAAGATGGGAATAAATCTACTTACTAGAGGAGGACGTCCATTTCTGGTTGCTGAAGATCGATCTTCGTTTTTCGTATGAGAGCCAACACTATCCCTGTCTATGATTTTACTTGGTCCAGGCTCACCCTGAGGAGATTCAAGTGGCGATATGTCCAGATCTTCATCATCACTAGCATCAAAATCAATCTGAGATGATAAATTCAATTTTTCTAACTTCGTTTGTAGATCTAAAAATAACACGAAAAAAATCTAAATTTGTTAAGCAACATACCGCTTTTATTACATCACAAATACAAATTTTACTGCTGATTTTTTTTATTAATTGCTTTCTTGCATATTTTTAACACTGATTTAAAATTTTTATTGTTTACGAAAGAGGCACAGATTTTTCTATTGATAATTTGTAAATAAACAGGGTCTTCAATACACACCACTTTTATTTCGCTGTGAAAATCCAGTTTACGCATTCGGTGCGTACCTCCCCCTGCCAGTTAAGTCTTCATCGAAAGACAGCAGTTGTACTGATCTGTAGTAGAAAATTACAAATACATTCTTCGAAGAAGTGGCGTAGAATAAACGGTCAATCATAATTAATAGGATGCTTGCTCAAAAATGTTCACTGTTGTTAGAATACTTCAATTATCCCCTTTGTGCTCAAACTTGAAGGCATATTTTAAGGCTATGAAGCCATTCAAATATACAAATGTCCAAGTCTGCTAGATAGAGCGTTTACTTGCCAAGAGATGCTGAAGTGAGCTGGAAATTTTTATTCAAATTGCTGAACATATGAGAATCTACTGCAAATATCCCTTGGACTTCGACAAACTTCGACATAGAGTATTATAATAACATAATATTTATTGGATGAATTTTATTTCACCAGAAGCATTAAGAAGACTGATTCATCCCATTTCGCAAGCACTTAGCATTAAGGTACAGAAAGCTAATAACATCCTTGCTTTTGTAGGCCAACACTTTCGAATATTCGAATGATTGCGCAGGATCTAGCATAGGATTCGCAATTAAAGACCTGATCAGGAAGGAAGAAAGGAAGCACAGGGATTAATATAGATTAATGTTAGGAATTCCGCCCAAGCGGGGACGTGTCTTAAGACGAACAACTGAATGGAAATGTCTTGACCAATTGGATGTGGAACGAATCTAAAACCCTGGGCATACCGTCTAGAAGCATGCGTGACATTACGCTTACGTTTGCTATGAAGTATTATCACCTGTCCATATTGATTGAATGACTAACACGCTATCAGAAACTTTTGAGATTATTTCGTACCTTACGTTGCAAGGTCTGCTCTCTATCTCGCAGGGCGTCCCAGCGGTAAAGTCTCTGAACACTGGTAGCTCGACGTGGGTTCGAATCCCGGCGAACATGCTAGTTATCTTGGTTGTCCCTTTCCGTAACACTTATACGAGCGAGTTTCTGTTAGAAAGCCTTACACGAAGGCATCCCTCCTCTTAGACAACCCTCATGTGCTCTTCCACAACGAAATATTTCAAACAAAATCTTTATCTCACAGACTGCAGACGTTCGGATGTCTCCGACGGCCGATGTATTGGTCATATTTGATCCATATTCAAGAGGAAGAATTCTAAAATGCTAAAATGTTGAATCCGTATTGACTAAGAAACTTGACAATCAAGACGGTTTAAATTCTATTTTTTTCATTTAAACTGACATTTGTGGCCACGTTTCACTTAACACTCTAATCGTGCCTATTCAAGAACATTTACATTTTTGATATTATTGCGATAGGAAAAGAACATAACGAAATAGCGTCTAAGCGGCAGAAAAGGTAGCGTATTTATCCAGTATGACACTGTGTTAAACGAGAGTTTAGGTTTCGATTAGAAAAGTTTCAGTTTCCAAAATCTGGAGTTCACGTTTAGGAATCTGCAGTTCACGTTAAATCTGGAGTTCCGAATTAGCTATGTCATCATCGCAACGCAAGCCGTGTATCATAGGTTGATCTAGAAATGACGCAGTTGAAGAAAGTTATTGCAATTTTTAGAATGTAGAAAGGAAATACTAAAATTTAAAAAAAAATGAGGAATTAAGAAGATATTACTAAATTAAATTATAAAGTTTATCTACATACTTTTTATCTTACACACACATGCATATAAATAAATATATATAAACTATGTTTATCGACATACACGCACACTCATATATATATATATATATAACACTTATATGAACAATATTTACATCGAAGATATCAAATGTATTGAAAATATGGCAGAAATTTGTGCGTAACAGCGTTCGGATCAAATTGTATTCTGTAATTGCTTTATATTCGAAGATGCATTACTGTTACCTATTCCGTGCTCGTGTCTTTGAAGACGTTCATTCAAATAACTGTTAAATGATAGTGTACAACTTTGTAATTGATCGTTTTATCTAATTTGCTTCACTTGAGATTAAATTGGATAACCTCCTTAATTTTCTCGCTGCCACTTTCATCCGATCGTACACGTTCCAACTACAGATAAAAATTATGTCCACAATCTGAGATTCTTCATTAAGAAATTATAACAACATGTGTGAACTTTCTTTTGTACTCTGAATAATACTCTGAGTAACAGGGGAATTTCTAAAGCTTGAAATTAAAGCGGAAAAGGTAAAATTTAATAAAGTTTCTTAATAAAGTTAAATAATAAAGTTACTTTAAGTATAAAAACATTTCAAATGTTAAAAACGCTAAACTCTCATCTGCAATTTTTATTTGCAGTTTCTAGATTAAATATCACATTTGGATAATTTTTACGTTTTAATTTACATGGCTTTTGTTTTTTCATGTCGTTTTTGCATAGTTACTTGGCTAAATGGTATATAGCTGAGACATATTTGTCTTAATATTTTTAATCTACAAGACGTTTACTGATCCTAATGCTTAAATTTTATAAGGTATTTCTCCCGTCTCCTTAATATGCCTTCGTAGAGTAGTGGTCAGCACGCTCGGTGCGTGTACGAAATCTGTGGTTCGAGTCCCGGAAGGGGCATCGCTCATTTTCCATATCTCCTGCTTTGAAATAACCTAATGTCTCTACAGTGGCGCCCGAACAAAAGGGTGGTGGATGATGATTCTCTACCATAAGGATTTGGCGATTGAGTCCCCTAATTCCCAGTCGTCCTTTAAAAGGGAAACTATATAAGGTATTTCTCTCGCCTTCTTAACATGCCTCCGTGGTGAAGTGGTTACCACGCTCGGCGTGTATTCGAGAGGCCCGTGGTTCGAGTCCCGGCGAGGGCATTGCTCGTTTTTCATTGTCTCCTGCTTCCAAATAACGTAAACTCTACAAGTTAATAAAATACATTTACTTATATAAAACCATTTGGAATTTTAAACACATTTTTAAACACTCTCGTTTACTATTTTTGTAAGGAAAAAAGGGAGCGTAAATCTCTGCTTACGTTATGCATAGTAATATGTATCATACCTATGAATCACATATATAATTGGCCATTTCTTATAGGCATTAAATAAGCATTCCTCAGAAAACTTTGCAATAGATGTAGTCGCATTTTATGGTGATTTTTTTCTCACTTGAGTACTTTTAATGCCAATAGTAACATTCCTATCTACGTTTATCTAGTATCCATTTTCTGCGCAACTTATTAAAGCTTTCGAATTCTAGTAGCATTCAGCTTTAATATTTTAGCAGTTTATGTTATTCATACAAATAAATTTTTCTTTTCATAGCAAGAGAAGGAATTATGATAATTGTTATTATGATAGTTGTAATTAATAATTGTTATCATTTTTGAAAAATGTGTTAATTATTGTTAACAAAGATCGAAAAATGTATTTTTTAATTATTACTGTCATCTCATGCAAACATGACTGAAACCTTCAAAATATTAAGACATTCATCAGGAAACGGAGCCTTCCTCGCATATGTGCGCATTTGCGAAATGCCATGTAGGAAATGAAACTTTTTTCATCCTGATGCAACTTGCTTATACAATAAAATATTCCTTATAAATGAATAAGCTGAAATTGTGAATCTGACTTATATTGTGAAAATTTTCTCATACGCATAAAGAGTTTCCTAACTTTAACATGCTGAGGCAATACAGCTGTCGCTATAATATGGGTGGAATTTCTTTAATAGTGAGCACAAAAATTATTTATGATCTTATAAATCAAAATAAAATACTGTATGATCGCTTCGACGAGAATGAAATTTATTTACCAACTGGTTTTGTAAAGGAAATCCAATCGAAAATATTGTTTTTACTTGAGAGAATACAGAATTATTTTTGCAAGAACATCAAGCGAAATCTGTGAGTTACATATCCCTAAAATTTACTCTTTCTTTCTTTGAAATATAGCCTAATAAATTTATGACACTTCGGTAATGCTCTTCCTCCACCATTTCTGAAATGAAGCAGCTATGTTTTTTTGCATAATTCATAAGGACGCCTTCCTTGAAATGGAAGGAGGCCATTTCTTTAAACCACTAGACGCATCCACATCGACTAAGAAACAAACTCCTGTTTTATCATAAGAAGGAAAGAAATAAAAGTATATCACAATACTTCGACATAGTTTTTTTATGGGTTAAGTATTTGTCTCCTCAATTGTGTAGTAAATTTCTGGTTCATTTTTATGTTCTTTTAGGTTCTAAAGAACTAAAATTTCCATTCTGGTATACTTTTTTACCTTGTGCACCTTTCAGGCTGGTTTTGATATTGCACTGAAAGAGTTGCTGACGTTTTCAGAACTTAATGCAAATTGTGACTTAAAAAGGAATTACATATTTCTATTTAATCTTCTCATGATAACTTTGTATATAGCAGACAAAGACATTTTGGAATTTGTTCAAAGCTAAAAAAATATTGATGCAGATTCCGATGACGAAAATGAAGTGAATAATGCACGTCCTGTTCCCACGTCATCCGAAATGAGGAACATCATGAAAAGTATGCGCAGTTATTTTAGACGCGCATTCCAATGGTGAAATAAATAACAAAATGGACGACATTGAACAATTTGTTGACAATTTGATGCTAAAAAAGATAATGCAAAGAAAAAAAGATTATTTTCCAAAAACTCAATAAATATTTTGTTTTTCAAAAAACTTGAAGAGGATGTTTTTGTTTCATTTATTTTTATTAAGTACATGTATAATTTAAATAGCTGTGTAAATAAAATGTACTCCAATGAACTTAATTTTGTTTATTTTTTTTGCAATATCTTTTAACACGAAAAAAATATTTCAGTCCCCTCAGTTTCGTGTTAAACGATTTTCACTGTATTTATGTATGTGTGTATTTAAGACCCCGCAAGCATAGATGGATAGATTCTGTTATATTTAGTAGTTCCTATAATACAAAGTGTAAATAAACTTTTAATTCTTAAGTCTTAGCTTTTGGCTGTGTTCTTAGAATTTAGATAACAGCCAAAATGGGAGTCCGTTCATAGCACGGTAAAATTAAACAGGTTGTAGCCAACATGAAATTAGATTAGAAAAGTGAAGCAAAACTCTAAAGCAAGATCTGTATGAGGTAAATAGCCCTCATCTTGTATTATACAGGCTGATTTGACGATTCATCTTATAAATTAAGTATAAAAAAAAGAATTATTTCTGTTCTAAAAGTGCTTGAATAACTGGATTATCAAAACTCATAAGGAATTTTTGGATGTACATTTACGTAAATACAGGTGAATACGTTTATTTAGATAAGTAATTACAGGATATTCCACTAGATAATTCCATCCAAAGAGCCGACTGTTGTTGTCTTCCCACTGCGCAAAAAAATACAATGTTTTGTTTTCAAATGAATACGAAGATATTAGTTATAACGTCTTTTCACTAGATGGGTGTTTCAGTTCGATGTCAAGATATGTTTCATTCTGAAAACGAATCTCCAAATCACCTCGCTTACCGTGTTTGATGTCTTCCAGTTTTTTCTTATAAGGTTATTCAAAATGCTGTGCGTACTTTAATATGCCTCGCTCGTTAGAAGACTAAAATCAACATAACTCGCAATCCGAATTAATGATGAGATACAATGGAGAAGTTTTGGTAAGGTTAAGTTGTTTAAATAAGACAAATTTCATGAGTTATCTGCTTGAAAAAAGGGATGCCTACGTGAAGGTTTTTCGGAGGAAATTTGGCTCGTATTTATGTTACGCATCCGGAAAATCACGGAAACTAGCCATGCAGGGAGCCCATTCGCCTTTGATCGAATCTGGTCGAACTTCCAGTATTCAACAGCTTTATAAACTCGACTACTAGTGAAGCCCAGGAATTTTGGTAAAAAAACTCATTCTGTACCCAGAAAGTAAAGAAACATTAAAGCTAAATTAAAGGAAGTAGAATTCAGTAACTGAACTTTATTATGGTTCTGTAATCACTTTTCGTTTCGTAAATCCCTCGTTATATTCTCTTTCATAAACTAATTCTAAAAATCTATAATGTGACTATGAAACATAAAGCATCAAAAATCGAGAAGAATTCTGAAATTTAGTTTCATCACGGATCTTCCTGTACAAATGAGTCCCCAAACACTAGCCCCAGCAAACTCCTGTTTCATTATGATTGGTTGTTTAAGAAAAGAAATGGTTTCACCTCCCTTTAGTGTCTCATTTTTAGTTCTACTTCTTATAATAACATTAAAATAAAATGAATTTTCTCACCTTCTGGATTTGGAGATATTTCCTCTGTTTCTGATGCATTGGATTGAATGATTTGTGATGTGACTTGAATAGCAGGCATTGCATCAGGGTTATTTGCAGACATCGTATACTGTAATGGGCCGTCGTAACCTGTTTCGTAATAAAATCAGAAATTAAGCTAACTAACTAAGCTATAACATTATCTGACCTTAATTAAAGAAAAGGGAGAGACATGTCTACTTTAGTATGATTTTTGGAATTAGCTAAAAGGAAGGGGGCTACACTTACACAGCACTACACCTTGATTATTTTTGTTGACACTGTAGCCTGTCATCAGAGGCTTCGATTCCTCATTTCCACCTCGCCAGGCTCTAGCTGTTTGGGGCCTGGAATCTGAAGCATGGACCATTCCAGGGATCTGTCGTTTCTGTTTTTGTTTCTGCTCGAGGAGCTGCCTCTGTTGAAGAAAAATGTTTTACCTTAATTTAATATACTTTAGTTTATTGCTCTTTTTCATTACGATTTATTAACATATGAGAAAAATATTTTTAATTAAATCAATAAAAAATTGTCATGTTCAAACGCAATCCTTCTATCAATAGTGCATTTGGTCATTTTTAAATGTAAATCAGAAAGAAGATCAGTAAAATAAGTTGGTCGAATTCATATCATATTAGCACAAAGGACACATATTATACACTCCAAGAAGCTCAAAGCCAAATCTTTAAAATGAGAAAATTTTTATAATATCGAGACTGATAAGTAAATTACATATAGTTTCTTACTCTATGCATATTATTAAAGATGAAAAATATTAGAAAATATAAGTCAGTAGGATTCTTCGTACCATAAATTGTATAGCAAAGGATTCAGAATGGAAAATTACATTAAAAAATCTCTTCTGCAGAGTTATTTTATTGGTCAAGGCATAATTTTGTGTTTTGTCTCTAAACCGTATCTCCGTAGTAATAATATGCATCTAAAAAAAGCGAATTTCATTAGTAATTTGACTTCAGCTTGTTTAACGTTCATTGTAATTCGAAGTTTTCATAACACTAATAAATGTTTTGCACTTGCGTTCGACCTTCTGTTTTCTATTTCTCTGCGGTAGAGGATATAAATTGCTCCGATAACAGGCTTTCTAAACATTCGCAAACATGAAATCTTTTGGTGTTCACGGATTATTTCGAGGGTTCATTGACATATAAAAGGAAAATAACTAATTTCCGTTCCGTATAAACTTTTAAATATCAGGGATAAAGACGTTATTAGTGTATTATATCATTTATTTTTATTACATAATTTTTCTCTTTTTTATGAACTTAATATAAAAATATTTCCCAGCTTCATATGAATCTTAGAACTTCTACTTTAGATGGAAAATGGTCTCAAAACGTTCTTCATGAATACAAAAAAAAAAAACCCGCTTGGTATCAAAACCAAAGGTATGCCTGAGTAGAGCTTTTTGACATGTTAACTTAATAATTTACATGATCATCCTGTAGAGTTCTGCTTATTTTTACTAATAGTTATTTTATTTTGTGAGCCTTTCCTAAATTCTCTTATTTCCCCTCGCATTTTCTCGCCAGGATGTAAATTAAGTAGAGTGAACAAGAGTATTTAAACTGCTGGAGCAAAAAGGTTAGACTGAGCGTGATTTCACTATTGTGAGCACACGTTTGTTAGTTTCTACCAGCTGTGAATCTCAATGGCGGATACGCATTCTTGCCATCGAGTTAGTATCCTGCTGGTGTAGGTTTTCTGAGTCAACCTGCTAGTTTAAATTGAATAGTGAGGTCTTGCACATCTCCTTACCTTTATATTGAGTGTTACATTATCTTTTAAGTTCTCACCGCAAGGGGTCGGTGTTGTTTGTAAGCACGTAAGGCCGTGCCATCTGTTAAACACTTTGTGATAAATAAAAGAAACTTTTACTCTCTTCCCCTGGTTGTGTGCATTTTCACACCTGTGCAGGAATTTGCAAGGTACAGCACTTAAGTAGATCTAGTTACGTTTTATGATAGCCAAGAAAACTAGATCCTACAATCCAACTTGAAATGTATGTTGTTTTGATAAAGACTGCAGCAGAGTTCATTATACGTACTGAATTTCAACAAAAACAGCTTTCACAATAAAGTATTTTATATATAAGTCGATTATTTAATTTTCTATATCTAAGTTAACATATTTGAAATAAACAGATCACTTCAGTAAACCTTTTTTATTCTAATTCTATATCCATTTTGTCGGAAAAGAATCTATATGTTCCAAATGTATCACTGACGAGTCCATAGCACAAAAGTTTTCAAGAAGAGGGCATATAGGCAGAAAACCAAAATTTAATGTGTAAAAAATGTTGCTATAAAAAGAGTACAAAGCAGATTATATAGATGTTTGCACCATCCATATTACTTAATTTTTAAAATATTAGAAAATATAATTTTTTTCTATTAAACAATATTTTTATTTAATATAAAATGTGCAGCAACGGATTCAGAGTGTAGATTTGTATTAAAATTAATTTCGTAAATAAAAACTTCTTTTTTAATAAAAAAAATTATACATAGAAATACTTAAATGAATTTATTTAATTTTTGGCTATACATCTGTTCTTGTTTGTATCCTGTATACAAGTGCTTTTGTATTTTGGATCGACTAGATATTTTAATATTTTCTTTCCTAAACAAAATTTAATAAGAACAATCTGCGTTAAGCTGCGCAGTAACATTAATAAACTTCAATTTTTATCTTAGCCAGAAATTATTTTGAAGCTATGGAAGCGAAGTAAAATGTCCATAGCCTTTGATTAAATTTCATAAGCAAAACTGATGCATAATTCAAGATGTTTTAAGTTACCTTTTTCAAATCGAATTGCCTGAAACGTTAGTCGCTGTTTGAACAGCGACTGAAAATTCATTTTTATTACTATGTTATTTGTCGCAATCATTTCAACAATCATAACCCTTCTACATATACAGACAGCTTTTTTAATATCATATATATATTTTCTTTTTTATGAAATTCGTTTAATGAAGGGCGGTGAGAATTCTCTATTATAACTGCTAAATCAGAAACAGCAATAAAACCTTTCCTTGTCGGATGAAGGGAGAGAACTTTAGCGAAGCAACAAAGAGCTTTAACTTGGATTAAATGCGAAAAAAAAAACTTACAGCTCTTTAAAAAAGAATTTTAGGCGTAAGGATTAAATTATTGAATTTAATCAAATATTCTGGAGAACTTTTTTTTCCATGCCTGTTTATTTTTAGGGAATAAAACGCATTAAGCTGCAGTACCCAAATAAAAATGAGGTTCCAAAGCTCCTTGTTGAAGATTCAGAGAAAATAAGGGAAAAGTTAATTAAAAATTTAGTTTCTTTAATAATAGTTTATTCATTGTTTTTAAATTGTTAAGCCATCTGTAAGAAAATTTTGCACTTGAAATAAATTCAAAGAAAAAATTCTCATTTCGATTCTTAAGGCAATGACATTTAATTAGCAAAACTAAAATTAGATTAGAGTAACATGCATACGTTAGTGAAAATACAGTAATTGCTATCGCTAACTGCTGTTCATTTGATCGAAAGAATCCGAAACGTGGAAAGTTTTTAAATTCCTATATTTTTTTAAAATTTATTACCTGCAGTCTTTTGCTGCTGTATTGTCATAACTTCGGATCGTTTAGAAGACACATAAGCATTAGAATTTTAGGAATTGTAACAGAAGATTTTAAAAATTAATTTTACAACAGAAGGAAAAAATAATTATTAGACAGTTTTGACTGGGTACAAACTTTACGGATTTACACCTATATAAAGACATGAGGGTTTTTCGAAACAAGAAAAACGTGAATTTTCAGTGACCTCACCGAGATTCGAACCATGGATTTCCCAGTGTTAGCTGAATATGCTATCACTTACACCCCGAGAGATAACACAGGGGAATTTGATAATTCCTTATATTCAGAGGCCATTGTTCTGATCTTTGTGTAGCTTTATATAAAATAAACAAAAATTTAATGTTTCTTAAATTTCAAACTGTAAGCACAGAATTTATGATAGGTAAATTTCGGTACGGCATCATTGTTGAGTTGTAAATTATTAGTGCGGTTGGTTATTTTCAACAGCAGTTACTTTTAAGTAATAAATTAAATAACATTTTGAGTGATGATGAGTGATTCTAATTGAAAATTAAGGAATAGACATATGTGCGATATCAAAATGATTATTGATGGACCTTAGTTGAGAAGCTTTCGTTAAGCGAAGTATAGTACCTTCATTAAGTGGATAATAGTTATAATAAACATATGCTGCAAATTTAACCTGTTTGAGAAATAGCAAAAGGTTCTTAAAATTATTTTTAATTAATAGAGGCAGATATGAAATTGCATCTCAGATTTAACATTATAAAATTTAAATACCATTAAAGCTTTTATTGAAGCCTAATATGTTTAACTGCTTAACTGCAAAGTGCTAGGTATGAACTTAAATACATAACCAAAATCGAGCATAAAGAACTGAGACGAACTGTAATTCTCTAGTACTATTAGAACTCTCTCTTCCATTTTTCAAGCTTCCCCAGCTTCCATTCGACCATAAAGAATATTAATTCAAGTTTTTATAAGTAATGCCAGTAAGCATTTTCATAACAGAAATTCCTTTTCAGAGTTTTATCCCCGGGTTGCAAATGGGTAAACTTTTAAAAACTGAAAAATGAAAAAAAACTTTCCTAAGGAGAAGTTCAAAGCTTTAAAAATGCAGAAATTATTGTCAAGTTAATAGTTATCAAATGCAACATGCAGGTGTTTTTAACCCTGGATATAATTTCTGCATAATTTATTTATTTAGCAAAATTTATGCTTTACTTAAATATTTTATTTATGATTTATTTAAATTATGCTTTATTTAACGCAATTTCTGCAGGAGAATCTAATTTACGTTAATCGAAACACAGTTAATTAACTGCGCTTCCGGTGGAACTTTACGCGAAGCACGATTATTAAAGTTTCACAGCTTAGCAGCAACGCAGTACATGTTAAAGTAATTAAGTCGCTAAGTTTTCTAATATTCATGTTTCTAATATTCTACTAGTCTTTCATGATGTTTTACGAATAGAAAAGTTGGTTCATTCAATTCGCATCGTAAATTAAGTCATGAAATTAATATAGATTTCTTTTTGATCTTTCAATTTCGTAAAATACTAAAACAGCTTTTCTCTCCTCAAATCAACAGTAAAATGGTTGTCCTACCTGAACACGGTCGTTAATGAATTGGAATGGAAGCATGTTTTGTCTTTTGTTTGCTTCGCTGTTGGCCAATTTATTCAGTTTGATATTTTTTCCTTGTAAGCGTGCTTTCTGTAAATCAAAAGGATATAATACCTATACGAGCAATCCCTTACAGCGATCGGTGAAAGAGTTTTCTGTTTGAACTTATTTGCCTGAATGCTTATACAGATTTGGCATCCTTGTATCACAATCATTATTAGAAAATATATTTTCACTGTTTGATTAAAATATTGATATGGTCGAGTGCAGACGAGAAATAATAACTCAGTTACTTTAAGTCTAATGAAAAAGCGTGATTATAATCGAGCACGTCTTTACCTAAATCCTTAACATCATGTAATTAAGACAGATTTTCCCCTACTCTGTTGAGATTCTTAAAAATAACTGAATTTACTCATTCTTCTTTGCTTATTACATATTAAAGAGGTAAGCAGTGACCGAACAGCTAAAGCTATGAAGTGCCAGTAGTTTACACGAAAGTCCAAGGCTCTCTTCAGGGCGGTAGAAAGCCCGACTCTAAGGATAATATCGTTTTCAGTTTACAACTGATAAGAGTGATTTTTTTTCTCTTATAGAAATCTCAAGATTGGTTTTCTTTGGTTTATTTATTTTTGGTTTTTTATTTTCTTTTTGTATTCTTTGGTTTATTCTTTTGGTTTATTTTACGCCTTCGAAAATTAAAGTTCTAATATCTCTACAAATACAAATAGTACATCAATAAAATTTTACATGAAGATAGATAAACTAGTATACAATCATATTCAATAACCAAAAGTAATACGCACAACTTAGTAAATAGTGATAAGTAAAAATTCACATGGAATATGCAAATGAGCTGTTCTGTAGCATCGACTTCAAAAATTACACTTTCTTCAAGATATATTACTTGTAATCCAAAATCAAGTTGAAATAATCACATCGGAACTTCCATACATCCATAATTATGCACTTGCACAAGAATAAACACAATAAATACCGAAAAATAGGCAATTTTTAGAGGAGCACAAGAAACAACCAACAAGATGGATGCCGACATGTGCAGAACTTTACACGGTACAGTTGCGAAAAATTAAGAAAACGCCCATACAGCCAGCCCGTTCGCCGGGATTCGAGCCTAGGGCCAAACTACAAGGGTTCAGCGACTTTACAATAACTGAATACACGACTCGACCGTTGGTGGGCCAGAATTCTCTAGAAAAACATTTATCGTTCTAGACAGATATACTGTAGAACTTCACCATAATGAACGCAATATTTCATTGGATTTCATAGGTTTGGACTTCACCATAATGAACGTAGTATTTCATTGGATTTCATAGGATTGGTTCGAGAGAAAAAGAATGAATCAGGGGTCAAAGATTTAATTATGTAAAAATTAAAATCCTGAAAATCTGTTAAAAATGCTTGTCTGTAGAAAAGGCCAATTTCATTTTCGAAAACTTTTACTTTTTTTCCTGAATAAATTCGAAAATAATTAAGATAATAATCCATACTTATCCACCCAGCGAGGAAAAAACAACTGAAAACTTTGCAGTCTGAAGATGAAAGGAGAGCGGCGACTCATCTAGACCTTGAATTCTTTCCTTTGTTCGGGTAAGAAACTTTATTTCTGAAATAAAAGACAAATTTCCCGTGGGATATACACGATAGTACGATTATTCGTGGCTGTCTTGGATGAGAGAGATTATTCCGTTTATTTGTTATTCTTTTAGATACACAAAAAAGAACTATGCTGCCATTATGCCCCGCCTTTCCAGTGTAAGCAGCAGGTTCGATAATGAAGAAAGAAGTTATTGTACGAGCTTTATTCTCGCTAAGAAAACGAATATTTCTGTGGTGTTTTTGTTTGCTTTCATTAATTTCAGTTCACGTAGTGTTTTTTAAGGAGTACATGAAAACCCGTCGATACGAAATTTCAAATCATTCTCAGAGTAGCTAAAATGTGCTACTCCATATTTGGTAATGAAGTATAAAACTTAATTTCAAATCACGCCACTAAGCATGCTAGTAAATGATGAAGACATTCTGTTTGCTCTAATTTAGAGTTTTGGCTTGAAGAAACATTAAAACTTATTTTGAGCTTGTAATGTCTAACGTATAATACAATTTAGATGCAAAGGGGTTCAGTAGTTAACATATAATTTTTTAAAAAAGGAGTAATTCATTTTTACAAAACGTTTGTTTCTTTGCTTGCTTATTTGATTATGCAAAAGCACCCAAAGGCTATCTGCCTAAAGGGCGGGATGCCTTCATAGAGGACATTCTGAGGAAAACTGGCTTGTATACACGTTGCACATGGGGAAAACCACGAAAATACCCATGAAGCCAGGTCCATTCGCCTGGAATCGAATCCAGGTCGGAATTATCCGTGTTCAGAGACTTTACCGCTTGGTCGTTGGTGGGCGGTGATCTATGGAATAACTGTTTAATGCAGTGAAAAAAAAGCCAGCCCATGCAGCCATCTTCTCGTTTGCGATATTCGAACCTTGGACCAAACTACCAGTGTTTTACGAATCTGGTCTAGTGGTAAAGCTCAACCGCTGGTGAGGCTTTTAACAAAACGAAATATCAGTAGAAGTTCCTTTCAATAGCATTAAAAGTTATTCCATAGATCACCGCCCACCAGTGGCCGAGCGGTAAAGTCGCTGAACACTGGTGGTTTCGACCTGGGTTATATTCCAGGTAAACGGGTTGGTTTCATGGGCACTTTCGTATTTTTCTCCATGTGTAATTGTGTATACGAGCCAATTTCCCTTAAAAAGTCCTCCCCAAAGGCATCCCTCTCCTTATGCAGATAGTTCTAGTGTGCTTTGCCGTAATCTCAATAAACTAAACCAAACTTAAGCTTCATAGATCATCCTCTGGGAATAATGTGTATTTTAAAACATAAAAAACTCATCTGTTGATAAAAAGTACACATAAGTACACACAGTAAGTATAAGTACACCATCTTTGATTTCAAAATATTTAAAATTTAGAAAGTACAAATCCCCTCCTTTCTTGCAAGTTAATTTGTCCCGTCTGCAAAACAAACGGTTGAATCAGTTATTTGAGACATAGCATTTACTGAACAAAACTGAGTTTTCAATAATAGTCGATTATTTAGGGGCTGCCCATTGTTTAGAAAAGAAAATACGTGTAGATGTTAATCTGTTTGGCAATTTCCGTCGTATTAAACAGAGCCTGTTGTCTAGCACGCAGCAGTGTCATAGGTACCGAATGAATGAAAAGTTTTGCTTCCTTCCTATATGTATAAACACGTTTATCTTCATTTTATTGCTCTTGTTTTATTATATTTAATAATGCATTTGGAATTCGAAAACTGTTTAAAAGAAATGTCCAAAAAGAGTAAAAATTGTGCTTGAAAGAGCTCTCGCCACTGAATGTAGTTTATTAAGAAATCTGATATCAGAGGCTTAGCGTCCCCAAGTTGGAAAAGGGAAGCATCACGACTCAATGCAAATATATATTTACCGTTATAACTTAATGCTTTCTTTAGTAGCATGCATTATATTATCGCTTCGAAAAAATATCTAGTTTTTAATACTTTCTTTTTTCTCCCCCGATGCCAATGAAATGCTGTTTGCTGATACTAAAGGAGGAAAGAAAAGAAATATTTCTTTCTCTCGTTTATAATTTTAAAAATATAACAAAACAGAAAATGAACTAAAATATGTATTTTGTTAAGAACTTGCACATTTTCTTGTATAAGCATTAAGAACAAAATAAATATCATACGCATGTTAGAAAGCATACTCGTTTTACACAGGTTAGAATATCATTTCATTTGTCCAAAATATTTGTGCGTGTGTAACTGTATACATGTATTTGAGAATTCCCGTAAACAGACAGACTTTAAATACAATAATAATTCAGTTACTGATAATCTGAAAACATAATTGAATGTAAAGCATCTAAGATGTCCAGAGAGAAAAACGTAATCCGTCGGGAGTAATACATTTTTGTCACTGAGACGAAACAAGTTTTCATTGCTTTTTCAAAACTTGTAGTCAGCGGACTTATCAAGTTTCTCAAATAATTTGATTAAATTTCAATGTCATATATTTTCGATATTGTCCTTGTTTGGATTCTGCAACCCACCATCAAGCTAAGAATTGCGTTTTTGCTTAATTTTAAAATTAGGCATTTAAATATTAGTTACACTGTCATCAGTGGTCTACCGAATCTAATACATAGGGACTCTACAATTTCAAAAGAGTAAATCCAGATCATTCATCGGTTCCACTCTCTTCTGATGGCATCTTTTTGGCTCTTACGACGAGAAGAAAAACAGAAACTGCATCTTACCGTACTGCTGATCATTTTGAAAGATAGATATTTGTTCCCTCAGTGAGAAGACAGCTTTACATTGAAATATTGCTTGCTAGTGGATCACTGCGTATGTCCTCCACTGGTTCATTTGTACACCGTAGCTCAGTTATGAAAGATGAGAACATGCTACTTGGAAGGGAGCTCAGTAATGTTAACAATTGAATACATGTCCGATATGATGCTATCCGTTTAGCGTTCTCGAAAGAAATATTTTCAGACGGAACACTCTCCAGGTTTGATAGGAATCGTTTTGGGCGCCCACTTCTGACCTCCAAATGTTTAAAACTCGGGAGGAATAGAGACGAAATCCTCGAATTATTATATACGACCATCTGCTGCAGCAGTAAATGATACATAGTATCAATACATATTAATGCGATGTTGTATAGAATAGCCGCATTAAACCGCTATCACGAAAAACCTGGAATTCAGAAAATGGATTAACTATCTCGTTTACCAGACCTTTGTCTGACTGAATACTTATTTGACCACGCCACCTAGGGGTATGGGTGACTTAAATATTACTGAATGAACTTAAGAGAGAGTTAAAATATGCACGAGATTTGCTCTCAAATGAAAAGTCTGATAACTTGATTGAAATTGCAGAAAAACTAACAGGTTTACGTTCGTATTCACAATGTGCATATCATCAACGTTTCTTATGTATTTTTATGCGTATTTCTTACGTATTCTTATGACTTTTACAAAACCTTCTGTCGTGTTTTCATCACTCATATTATTTTTGAGAGAAACACGTGATAATGTTTTTAATGTGCAAGCTGTACAAAGGGAAAAATATTATTGTATTACCTGCATCTCGACTACATTTTGCATTTTTAGCTTAGTTTATAAAAAACTGTGACCCAAGATCCTTAAAGTTTTTCGTCCCTGAAAATTTGAAAGGCAATGATTATTTATGCTTGTATATTTTTACTCTTATTACTATACTGCAGTTTTATCTAAATAACGAGGAGTTTTCAAGTTGCGTATACAGTTCTAGACCGCAGGTTAAGCATAAAAAAATTAAAGCTGAGAACCATTGGATTTAACGATGTAATACTTGATGTGGCAATGGACGTGAAAACTGCCTTACTTGAGGAAGACAGCTTTCAGATGAACATTTCGAGGAAATGTTCATCATGTGCTACACATACCAGAATATAATGCTTTTGTTTATGTTTTGTTTCACAAGTGAGGGTCAAAGTAATTCTATTCCTTGTGTCCAGGAATGGAACTCGGGATAAATTACCAATTATTAGCAGTTTCTTTCAGCCTATCACCGATTCAGCCTTCTCAAAAATATTCGAAACCCTTAGAAAAAAAATTCAGCGCCCGTATACTTTGTCCATTCATGTATATAGATATATATGCACTATGCAAACTCCATAAGACAACTATACACGTTACCATATGATTTTGGTTTTGTGCGGAGGTTTTCGCTTTAGAAAATTTATATTCGATATCGCTGTTTGCTCTCGTTCTAAAAATTACTGGTCACTTTCAGAGCTGAACGCCAGAGAGGTTTTACTATACATGCATTTATAATATTCAAATAATATTTATTTAATGTAAAAGTAAATAGTCTTTTGTAAGAATTAAAAATTCGATATGCGTTTTTTTTCTTTGTGTATTTAACGATACATTTTTTCTTTGTTTATGAGTAAGACAGGCGGCCATGTGTCTTGACGTCTCTAGGCGATTGCCTAAGTTCTCCTAATGATAAAAACGCTTTGGTAAACGGCTAATAACATTCTGTCTTTAAAGTTTCATTTGAAATTAAGAATACTTCTTTTCTTGAACAGTCTCAGGATCTAGGACAAATACAACGGAAAAAAAATCAGGACAAATTTCTAAAGTGCGAAATTATGCAGAAATGTTGAATAACTCTGCCATCTGATAAAAACCCGTATCTCTTTACTGTTCTTAATCACGAATGTAATCTCTTAGCGTTATCTATACCGTAATTGAACCACGTAAGTTCTATATAGAGATACAATATTAAAAAGATCCGTTGTCGATAAATCAGGCATCTTTTGAAACACTGTTTGTGCGTCTGTTGGTTTTCTCCTCTAAATATCCTTTCGGTATAAGTACAGAATTTTTACCAAATGAGAAGTGTTCAATTACTTTGTAGACTTTGTAGACACATTACGTATTTTTTGAAAGCGGAAAGACGTGAAATGAGCAATGCCTTCTCTGGGACTCGAGCCACGGACCTCTCGAATACGCGTCGAGAGTGCTAACTCCTGTACCACGAAGGCATGCTAAGAAGGCTGGAGAAATACCTTACATACTCCCCATTTTAAAGGCCGAATAAGGATTAGGAGCCCCAATCGCCAAATCCTGGTGGTGGAGAATCATCATCCACCACCCTTTTTAGTTCGGGCGCGGAAACAGGAGATGTGAAAAATGATCTATCCCTCCGGGGCTCCTCGCCGGGACTCAAACCACGGACCTCTCGAATACGCGCCGAGCCTGCTGATCATACACCACGAAGGCATGCTAAGAAGGCGGGAGACATGTCTTATAACTTTAAGTACGAAATCATATTTGAAACTGACAATGTGTGAAATATGTTTTTATTTCTAAGCAAATGTTTGTTTGCAGCAGGATTCTTTTGAAAAAATGATGCTAATGTTTAGAAAATGGTAAAAATACTCTCTTGCCTGTATTTTTCAAAACGTTCTCAGTATCTGTTTTTAACTTCATTTAGTTTACTCCAAAAAAAAAGAACGTAGAAAATTAACAATGAAGCTTAATTAATATTATTAATAACAATAAATTCCTTATTAATGGTATGCCTTTCTTTAATACTTTAACTAAAGATTATGTAGATGGTAAAGAAAAAAAATGAATCTTTCTGTGGTTTAAACTTTTATCTATAATTCCACGGACCCTGTGCGAGAGACAGGTTAAAACGAAACTACACAATTAAAATAGACCTGGAGGAAAACGTTAGCAGAATGTTGGAATATTTATTGCTAACCACATTTAATTAAATTTTATCGTAATTTTATTTTTTCTGAAAACATACTAATGCAAGATAACATTAACCTTAGATTAAAAGTGTGGCTGACAGGTTTCATCAGCGCGCCTATATCCGTAACAAGTTGTGAGAACACAATTTTCTCACAAGTAAAATGTCGAAATACTGGAAGACGGAATGAACAATGATACGAATTTTACGAATGTTGTTGCTGAAAATATGAATGTTGAATGAAAAAAAGTCTGTTATATTAACAACACAAAATGCAGATTCTTAACGCAGGGTTAAACAATCGTCACAATATGAAGCAAATGAGAAAAACCTTTGAACTGCAAAATGCAACAGTGAAACAGTTAATAAAAGATGAAAATCATTTCTGTAACAGAAATTGTCTATCATGTGCTTTCTCATTAGGAAGAATAACACATGACACAATCATGCAATCAACCATTACCAGTCACGTTTCTGAGTATGCAGCTCGAATCTTATGTAATTTCAGAAATTTAAACATAAACACTCACGCACATTCACATATATATATATAAAGTCAAATACCATACACGCCTCTCCTGCGTGACAAATAAAAGAGGGCAAAAAGAAACACGGAATACAAATTTTGATAAACTACACTGATCAGTAATGAAATATGAATGTATATAAAAAACGCCCAATTGTAACTGCAACTATAACTACTGCTGCACCCTGGATGGTATCCGAAGAAAACATCGCAGACGAAACGTCGCTGAGAAAACAACGTAAGGCGAAAACGTTGTAGTACAAAACATCTTGGGAAAAAAGAAAGCAAAGAGAAACATCAAAATTCTAAAACATCGTGGTACAAAATATCGTGGTTGAAAATAAACGGTTTAAAAACTTCGCAGTTTAAAAACCTCGTCTTCGAAAATATCGTGGTAAAAAATAAAGTACCTACAAATCATTGCATGACCATAACATCGCACATATTGCTTTTTTTTTTAAGGTTTTAAAAGTTGTAAGTGCATTTTCACGTAATGATTTGGGAGCGAGGTTACCTCTATAAAAATTGCTTAATCATCAAATTATTTTCTTTCACATTTTTTAATCTGTTATTGTTTTAGTGAAAATTATATCTTGTTTTGTTTCCTTTTATTCTTGAAGTGTCGTTAACATTTTCATCCTGTTTCCCTCTTTACTTCTTGCGCTTCCATATCATTATGCTAAATTGCAGTTACAACTTTTAAAACATGGAAAACGCATATGTGCGATGCTACCGTCATGCAATGATTTGTAGGTACTTTATTTTTTACCAGGATATTTTCGTCGACGATGTTTTTAAACTGCAAAGTTTTTGAATCGCTTTATTTTCGACCACAATATTTTCCACTAAGATGTTTTAGAATTGCGATGTTTTTTCTCTTTGCCCTTTTTTCCATAATGTTTTGTATCATGACGTTTTCGAATTGCGTTGTTTTCTCCGCGACGCTTTAGTCGGCGATATTTTCGGCTGTAACCACCATAGGTATAGGCTTTCAAAGACGCTAACGGCTGACTAATGGAAAGATTAATTCCCCATTTAAAGCTCACCATCTCGTTTAATTTTCCATTCAGAGGTATATTTTATTTAAATATTCTTTATATAATTTTAAATAAACTTAGTTAAGATTTTAGTGATTTAGAGCCTTTTTCACCTAATATGTACACCTTCCGACATTTGCGGA
>KK114580.1:278830-312544 GCA_000611955.2 Stegodyphus mimosarum | reverse complement strand
CTGGCTTTCTTGATTTTGCTTTGAAGTATAGGAATTGTAATATTTTCATTCTTAAGATTATACTTAATTAACTCTTTGCAGTCTAGGCGCAGGATTTTTAGTAGTCCGTTCTTACATGTGTTTATTTGTATATGTATTCGATATACAAATATAAAGTAAGAAATTTAGAAACACAAAGACGTGAAATTTAATACCAATAAATCTCAAAATATCCTATAAAATATGCGAAATAAAAATTAAAGAAATGTGAAACTAAAATCTAAAAATTATAAAAACCTGAAAAATGTACCAAAACTACAAAAATTAAATAAAGAGGAATTCAATGAAATCTGATATAACGTTATCGAGAGGAAGATACATCAGACTCAATTACAGTTCCCCTTCCATCTTTCTTCCATCATTTCTTTCCATTTCTGCATCCAAAATTAGCTCATGAACTATTCTAACGTATTTATTTACAACAGTTCATCTAAAAATTCTGATGTCTTCCCCGAGGTAGGTTAAATATTTCAATGTCAAATCAAGTAAAAGAATAAAATTAGATATTTTTTATTAAATTTAAAATGAAATAAAGTAGAAATACAAAGATAACAAAAATTAAAAACAAAAATTGATAAACCGAGAATAGGAATTTTAAACTTACTTAGAGGACGAAGAAGCAATCCGGCAATGAAAAATATTAAATTCATCCAAATGAAGAAAATCTCAAGTTTGAATAAAGTAAATAATCAAGTATATTTTTTTACATAATGCAAGATTAAAATTGAAAAAAAGTGAAATTAAAATGTAGAAATAGAATCTACTAGAAATTAAGCGAGAACATCGTAATCATAAACGAGAAAAATAAAAAACGAGACCGTAAAATAATTAACCGCAGAATAATAAACGAGAACACCCTAATTCCTCTTTTTATATTATTTCTGGGTTTGGTACATTTTTCAGATTTTTATAATTTTTAGGTTTTAGATTCATATTTCTTTAATTCTCATTTTACATATTTATAGGACATTTTGAAATTTATTAGTACTGAATTTCACTTCTTTTGGGTCTTTGTGTAAAACTGGTTCTAAATTTCTTACTGTTTGTCTATACTGATCAATTTTCAACAGAATATTGCGCGGAAATACTTGGAATAATTATGTTTTTAAATTCAAACATTTTGTGATACTGTATATATATATATATATTTGAAGTTATGAAAAATCAGTTCTAAATTTGATATATATATATATATACACATGTATTATACTTTATAAATATATATATACATGTATGTATGTAGTATTTGAAGACTAGTATCTTTATATTCAGTGGAGCAGAAACGTTATTCGTTCGTATAAAACGTTTTGGTTTTTGCGTCCTGTTTTTTTGCACTCATTGTGGCATGCCTCGGGACATTTTGATTTTAAATGGTGTTAATTGGCATGGAAACGATTTACAATCATTGTTTTATATACTTTCTGCTCCGAAAATCAATGTTTCAGATTGAGGAATTTAAGCAGGGAATCCACATCTAATATTTTCTTTTTGCCGTTCCGTATTTAAATGTGACCAGGAAGCGCCTTAATTGCAATTAAGTATTAGTGATAGTCTCTCCGACGCGGTATAGACGGATCGACGCATCTCTACCTGTCTTTTAATTTTGCCCTTTCCATGTTAAGTGACGTTTAACTCCCCATGCGTGTTAATTAATTAGCCCCAGGCATGATTCGCTTTTAATAACTGAGGTTAGCAATCAATAACTTACTCATTATGCGTCCGCCGTCTTTCTGTTTTTCTGAGCTCCAGCCGCTGGAGAATTAGAGTCGCTTCCTGCAAGAAATCTAAATATTGAATAATCGGATCCCTCACTAACTAAGGATTTATATATTTTATCGGGGTTGTTGTTTTAAAAATTCCTTTACGTCTTGCTTTTCCTCGTGACTTGAGGCGCGTATCCTGAATTTCCATGAAGAGGTAAATTTATGGTAATGTGGGGGAGTTAGCATTGTATGTATTTCAAATTTGGTTGTAATAGTTGTGTGTTAAATTTGTTGAATGTTGCATAGCATGTAAAATAATTAAATACATGTGATAACTCCTTAAATTTCAGCAGGTTTGAGCGCTAAGTTGAAATCCTTATAAAATTCTAAAACTGATTAGAATTATTAGATAGTTTTTATCGTAGTCTCAATTCCCTTTTTAGCTGGCATTAATAGTATGTATACGTCTGCATGCGTGTGACATATACGTTTTGACAGTATAGTTTTGACATTATAGTATGCATTTAGCTATAATCAGATAACTAACTGTATTATTCAGTCGTTGATTTATCTTAATGGTGAAAAATATCGTTCCACTGGCAGAGTTGGTATTATTATTGGCAGAATTAGTGAAGCAAATGCTTCTCTCATGATGTTTTGAATACTGCTAATGTTTAAACATGGCATTAATTCATTTATTAGTTCAATTTCTACTTGAAGGGAAAATAAGCAAGAATCAATTCAAATATTTCTCACTGCAAACTAGTGCTAAGTTAAAAATTGTACAAAGTCCGGTTTTCTCTATATTTTATTGTAGAGTATCATTTAAATTTTTAACCCGCTATTTTAAGTACCTTACCTTTCAATTCCCATTTCGTTTCTTACCAATAATGCAAATTTCAAGCATGCGCGATATTCAAATTAGGTAGAAGGAAGATAGTATTTAAAGGAATGTGTTGGAAGGTGAATTCACAGCGTGTTCTGCCTGCTTGAAGCCGACGTTGCTAATTTTGATTCTC
Organism: Stegodyphus mimosarum; assembly: GCA_000611955.2. Classification (NCBI taxonomy): domain Eukaryota; kingdom Metazoa; phylum Arthropoda; class Arachnida; order Araneae; family Eresidae; genus Stegodyphus; species Stegodyphus mimosarum. Next base: position 309,783 of record KK114580.1, on the reverse strand, counting down.
TAGCGATTAGAAGTCTGTGACGCTGAGTTAGTCTTGTCATTAGGCTTACTTGCGCCGGCTTTCGAGTCAGAGACAACTTGCACAATAATTAACCTGTGAAATCGTTAGACTATACTTCCTTAATTTTAAAATTACTTATTACCTTTTGATTTAAGCCAAAAGTGTTAGCTTTCGTAAACATGATTTGGTGCCGATTGTAAACATTTGAGTTTAAAAAGGGTTCTTTACACTCTTGTCTTCGTAGGACTTTAAAGGACTTGGCGATAATTCTCCAAACTGTCTTCGACTTCGAATGCATTTTATGATAGCAGATGAAGAATGAAATTTGTACTCTCTCTTTGTAGGTGTAATACGGCGGTGTGTAATTCTCCTTCTCTATTGCATTGTGGAAGGAAACGAGAAAAAAGAAGGAATCCTTCCTTTCCCATGCTTTGTTGCCTGAATGAGGCACGTTCTTCAGCTTGCACTATCCTTTTATACTCGGGAATGGTTAAAGAGAAATAGGATATACGAGTACGCACTTTTGAATTTCTGACTCTTTCAGTGCGTAACTGCAGATTAAATGCAGTTTACTCAAATCCTTCATTATATAACTTTACAACAGTCATATATTTCATTATATGACTCACTGCCCCTACCTCAAGTATTTCTTGTCTTCCAGTATATCGTCATTCCGGCAGAAGGAAAGCCTGAGCGTGAAAATGGGCGACGTTAATTATTGTAATTAATCGAGATTTACGGAATGCAGGACACACATAAGTACACAAGGTTCATAATATATATAAACAAGGTTGATTACATAAACATAGAAGGTTCTGTTGAGGACATGCTTTTATTCATACATAAAATTGTGTCATTCATTCCTTCTAATAACGCATTTCTTGTTCTCATAGAATATTTACGTGCTGTTTATATACATGAGCTTTAATGAATATTTCACTTTAAATCAATCAATTTGATCCTTAAATGCACACCTTTTAATAATTCATTCTAAAACGTCAAGGATGCACGTTAAGTATCTGGGAAATTGTGAAAAGCATTATATCATAATTTTAACATAATTTTGGAAGCAGAATTGATTTTTATTAATAAATTACATCTAGAGCTGAATAAATAAATCTCTATTGAATATTAAGCTACTAAAAATAACTCTGTTAAAACAGAGAAATAATTTTAGTTTTTAATTAACATTATTATTTAATGTACTCGGAACATATTTAAATATGACAAAATAATATACGCTACTTTACCAAATGCTTAACAATGTCTATTTTTATGGCTTTCTATTATTTCTAGGCTAAAATTAGTCTTAAAATTTGAGTTTATTGCTTTTAAGCAACACCATACGCAAAGTTTCAAAAATTGAACAGGTTTACTAATTGGATATGGTTTGTTTTGTTACAGATCTACAAAAGTCTACATTCAAGAAGTAAAGTAATTTAACAAATCCATAATAAATGACTTAAATTATTGTAAAATTTTGAAGCGTAAGGACACGCTTGCTAAAATTTTACCTATTTTTTACATAAAAGCATAAATTGTTAATTTTTCGTTTAAATCCAGAAACGCTTTGTTGTGCGCTTTTAACTTTCCTGTGACCTAAAGAATATAAATCTATAATAATTTTGCTTTCCTGAATTACGTTTCATTTGTATTTCTGACAATAGCGCATGGGAGTCAAATTTCTCGTTCAAACACTTTTTGTGAACATATAAATAGGGTCATCCATAATAATTATTTTAAATAAACTTTTCACTTGAGCCTTTGCATCGGCTTCCCCTAAATTGCAAATTTAGTTAATCAGTTTAGCAACTTTCATCCGGCACTTCGTTATCTTTCGTTTCTTCAGTTATTAGTTTACTTGTCAGCTCTTATTACCTAAGCAAGCAAGAGAATTTCTCTTCGCTTTTCTTTGTGACTCATTATATGAGTATATTAAGAATTCACTTCGCTGACTTCGGGATAATTATATGAATATATTAAGAATTCACTTCATTCTTAATACATTCATATAATTATACCCCCCTCAGAAAAGTACTTAAGGTGCTTAATGAGAGTAGTTCTAGATTGCAACTAAACTGCAAATATTTAACAATTTCATTTGAACACAGTGATCTGATTCAACACCACTAGGTGATTTATAATCGTCTTCATCCCATTTGTACTAATATGGTTTTCATCAAGAAATTCAGTAGGTTAGTCTGAGCTTCGGCTTCCAAATACGAAATTTTCATCATTATTTGTATGCACTTTTGTCGCAGAGACATTTGTCTCACGGAAGATATATTCATTCCCTTTTATTCCGTTTGATAATATCTGTTCTTAACATTTAGCAACACACGAAGCACATTTTTGTTTTTGTCTAGGAACTTCAGTATTGGTTCTACAACGATTTAGATTCAGCATAAATCAGAACTTATTTTTCGAAAGCATTAATAACGCGTAAAACATTGACAGATATGAATTAATGTCAGTTTTTTCTTTTAGTATATAGAGCGATTAGGTATTTCTCGGAGCAGGAAGCATGAAAAATCGGAGATGCCCCAGATGGGATTCAAAATCTGTATCTTCCGATTGCCAGCAGGACATGATTTTAGTTGCAGCATGAATGCAAGCGATGAGGGAGGAGCAAATTTCCCCTTCCTCATCGAATCTCCTCCACGTAAACAGCGACCGAGGTAGAGCGGAACCCAGTCGTCAGATCTAGGTGGTGATGGATTATCGCCCACGACATATTAGTTGGGCGACGCTGTACGAAATCTAACTATTTTAAATGTCACTTTTAATGTCAGGTTATTTATTCACTATGTAAACATGTATTTTTCGTCAGGTATCTTAATCACAGTGTAAAGTAACTCAAATGCAAGAGAAAGCTTAAAACAAGTCCTTTTATTAATTCGTCAGCCTAAAAGTCACACAATCCATGTAACAAAAGAAACTATCTTCTCAGTTTGTAGGAGTAATAGGAATAAAGTGATAGTAAAATTTAAAGCATTTTTTAATTCGATATGTGCAAGACAAAGCACACGTACAAACTTTGGCTCTGGTTTACTACTTACGTCAGATATTATGGGTAACAAAGGCTAAAAGGATTTAAAGAACTCAGAAGCTGAGAGAAATAGTAGCGAGACGGGAAGCGGTAGCTGTTGCAAGTTCTCTTTTCAAGCCGAGAACTCTACTCTTAAATAAAATAACTAATTTACATCCTGATTAAGACAACAAAAATAGAAGTAGCAGTAAAGCAAAATTATAACAAAACTGGTTAATAAACATAAAAATCACACAAATGTACAAATTCGGTACAGCGTAATTAAAAATTTAATCTCTTTCCTGTGAAAATATGAAAGCGTGAAAATGCGAATACCTGTTATACGAATATAATTTGAGAATTTCATTCTTTCTTTCGGATGTTTTCAAGAAAAAACTTGATAAATTAAAAATTTCTGTTTAAGTGTCCCGGCTATGAACATTCGAACCGTATATCAGCAGTTCGTTCAGTAGGCTGTCAGAAATCGAAGGATGAGTGTTTGGAGGAAGTTTTTCTATTTATCTAATATGCGAGTTCTTAAAATGGTATGTGACTCCTCACTTCTGTATTGAATGCGCTATATTACATTTGATGAAAAAAAGCAGGCCCATTTAAAACATTGTAGTGCCTAGTTGATAAACTTTCAGTGTGACTTCTGAAGTAAATGCAGGAACCAGACGGGAAAAGGGTTAAAAGAACCCTTTAGTAGATTCTTTAAAATTCACTATGTGTCGACTTGACTCTTTCAAACTACGTCTCGCTCGGGCAGTAACTCAACTAACAGGAACTAAACTTAGAGTTATTAACAACGCAGTAGAATATTCCCCAGGGCTCAGAGAATCATGTTTCCTAAAATCCCGTCGAAGTCTAGTGGCAGCAGAATAATAGGAGTTACGCCAATTTAACCAGCAATAAGTACAGAATCAGAACACGCTACAGAGGTACAGCGCTTTCCCACTCTGCCTAACTTTCTCTTCTACCAAATTCTACCAATCTCAGTATTTCAACTTTTTCTCCTACTGGTTGAAATTGCATTCCTTCACGCGTGTTACCAAATTTACATATTCTGGAGATAATTTATTAATTATCATTTACTCTAACTTACTAACTAACTGCACTTACTGGTACTCTAACTATGCTTTAACGGTAATTATAACTACGGAATGTAATATTTATATCATATTCAGATATCATTAAATAAAGAAAGAGGAAAGTATATCTACTGATAATGAAAAATGTATTATTCTTCAAAAGTCTTTTTTGGACGCTGAATCTATATTCAATTCCGCCTTTGGATCAAAACATATAGTCTTAAGCTTCATTAAACTACAAGACTGAAAATGACATTTTTGTACCGTATATAGTGGTGTGCAGATTCTGTATTTTTGGGCTATTTGAAAATCACACTGAATCTACAACAATGCCTGTTGAAAAAACGCAGTGGGACAAATTTTTTCATTCGGAAAATGCATCGGAAACAATCGAAATAAAAACCGCCGTGACAATCAAACTTCAAAATCTGGTAAGAAGGCCTTGTTTTGATGACATGACTACTAAAAATGATAAAAAATATTTAGCGCTGTTGGAAGATAAGGCTAGAGAGTTTGATTTGGTGTGAGCAGCTTCTGAGATGAATCATGTTAATCAAATTACACAAATAAAATATCCACAGTTAAAACTGAAAACAAAAGTCTGATTGTTTACATCAAACACTATACGGGATTACATGAATTAAACCAAAGAACCCGAAACATATATCTGGAACAAAAATTCTTCGAGAGACAGGAGCCGTTTGAGAGAAATGTTTTAAGTTTTAGCTTCCTGGATTTTTATCTTCCTGCAAATTTATCAAATAACAGCAAAAGATAATAGCTATTATTTCCAAAGAAAGTCCAAAATGGCTTGTAAAATATTGTAAAAACCTTATTTTCTACTAATCAATTATTTTTATTTTAAGTAACTTTCCTTTTTCTTCTGATTTCAGTTTCCTGTTAAAATGCAAATTTAAATGACATTTATGTAAAATCTCAGTGAGTTTAGAAATAGTATTTAAGAAGCAGAATTGAAGAGTTAGAAGTAGATACACCGCTTGCTGAAAAGCAGTATAACCCCAAAGTTCCAAAGTTAGAAGTAGAAACGTTCGTTACGAGTAAACCGAGTTACGCCAGGAATGAGTTTATGCTCCGAAAGAGATTTATACCACATGTTTGCAAGTAGCTTTGCAGCTGAATATTTATACTAGCCACTTACTTTTAGATTATTTGATATTCTAGACTCAGCTTTGCTACGGGCAGCTGATAAATCTGATAAATTAGGTTGAAGTATGAACAGCCGTGTAGCTGAAATTTGATTCATCCCGACTGTACATGATATTTTGTGTTTAAAGTTACATCGTCACAAATAGTGGTTAGTTTGTGAGCACCAAAGAGTGTGCAAGTGCAGTTTAGTTGAGTTATAATACTAAGAAGGTTTTTATAACCTTCTTCGGCAGTTATCTGTGAATTCGCTGCTTCGTCTTCAGTAGGGTCTACATTTTATGCTGCCTAAACGAGTAAGACTGCCATATTATATGAAGTTTATTCGATTCTTTAAGTAAAAATTAAATTATTTATGATAGCTAGGAAAGCAGAGTAGGGTGATTTTATCAACTCATGGAACAAATGCTTTTTTGGTTTCTTAGGATCTAGTAATACGATTTCATATTGCAAGAGTTTTTTCTTGTTATTTCTTGTTATAAGTGGAAGCTATCTATACCGCAAAAGCGCGACAGTCAAGGAAACAAATTTTTCGTAAAATTGCAGAATTCTAAGCAAAGCCTATCTGATACTATAAATTTATATTAATTTTTGAGGGATCTGTTTCAAGAATTAGGCAAATATCATCATCATACTGATGTGTAGCTATAAACTGCAAGACAAAATATGAATTAAAAATTTCCAGTTTTCATATTCTAAAAAGGAAAGCAAAAAAGGATATTCTACAAATGCCAGTGGTTCGATCTTATTAATTCGACCTTATTTTTAGCACAGCACCAAGCAAAAATATTCGCAGAAATTTTGCTGGTAGGTTTTCCAAACATGAGGACATTTAAAGAAATTCTAATCTGCAAAATACTGTTTAATTATTGATCATAAAATGCAATTAGAACAAGAAAATAATGAAAATTAATTACTTGAAAGACATAGTCTAAATCCTGGAGATAAACCCTGATGATGAAAAGCCGATAAGTAAGATGTCCGAAACCCATTAAAAAATCAGCATTTTTAACAAAAAAAATATTCAAACGCCTAACGATTAATTAGTGAGAGCACTGCAAATTTTTGTAATTAGCAAGTTATTAATAGCACAACTTCCGTAATTACGGACTAGGGATTTTTTAATTTATTTTTTACTTCATGCAAACTTCAAAAGAGTTGAAAATTTTAGAGCACACAATCAATTCTTCGAAAAGAGATTTTTATTACTCGAGAGAGACAGGTTTTTAGTATTTTGTCTTAAAACTCAGCAATTTAACTATTGCTTATTTTAAAAATAAAAAATCTATATTTTTGAAAATCAGGTCTCGAATAGAAGTCAAACGGATAAAAAGTTCACATTCCTCTTTGATTTTAGTCTGAGGAATGGGCACGTTTCATGGAGCTTTTTGTAGCTTTCTCCATGCATTCCCTTTGAAAATGTTGCATAATGGCATTCTTTTTAAAAAATTAAATTTACAAATAAATTATCAAGTTGCCTACTTTCCATATACCCATACATCATTAAGCGAATTATTGAAATGGCATGTTGCCACTAAAAATGTCATTTTTAAAATGTCTTTTGAACTGTCATTAAAGATGCCATTTGTTAGGCACCAGTGCCTTTTTCATTCTTGAGAGCAAAGTGTACATACATAAAAGTGCTGTTTTGCTTTTATGTATGCATAGAATAAAAGCCAATATGTATACTCCATTACAGTGCAGCATGCGATTTTAATTTGTACCAAATAATAAGGCACAAACAAAAATAAAAAACGGAACCTAAATACAAAATTAATACGCAACAAAAGTATTAGAAATTGCCATGAATGATAAACTGACAGTGCGTAACGCACGTAATGAATGTGAAGATAAACTGAATGAAGATAGTGGGCTTAGCAAGATTATGGGAGAGGTAGCGAAAGAAACTTCTTCAAAATACAACAGAAGCTTCTCCAAACAAGTTAAATCCCAGACTTTCTTATAAAAGTGCTTTTTTTATTTTCATGCTATTTTATGAAAAATGTACGATATAACAGTATACACAAAATATAATACTACTTTCTGGCAAATTCCGAAACTTCTCAACCACAGAAAATAGTATTCCCTCTCACATTTTTTAGCCCACTGCTGAACATCCGTAGTACATCTACGGACCTTTAAGCAAACGGTTCAAACTCTTTAGTGTAGATTAATCTCATGTTTCTATCTGCATGGATCAGTTAAAAGTCATGTCCAAACGTTAAGCACATCAGAATTTCAAAAACTATGAAAGTTCCAAAATAAACATAAATGGCAAACAATTTCAATTGTAGAACAGAAGTACTTGAGCTAAAATTTAAACTCATAGCATATGTATAAATTTTGCATGTTTGGCGAAAACTGCAGTTTTCTCTCAGAATTTCGTAAAGGAGAACTCTTAAAAATATTTTACACTACCGCTTTGAAAATGAAAAGAAATAATGTTTTGAATGTTCCTTAATGCCGAAAATCAGGTGAGTATAAATCACAGGATGAAGAGCAGAGCCAAAGTCATTGCAATTGAACTGTGAAACACGAGTACATTGCATTTTTTAAGCACTCATTAAATCATAGATGATGGCACAGTATATTTTCCTTCTTCCTCTAGATATTCATTCGCCAGTAAAACTTGTTCCGCTAGCGAGGGTTTTCAAGAGATCACTTTCAAATAAAATCTGCAGCTTTCACGTTGAAGAACTAAGCAGTTGAAGTTTAATGATGCATTTTCTCGATTGTTATAAACATGGTTGTTTTCGATTCGCCCCATTTCTTGGTTAGCGTAGGTTTTGTAGCAAAAAATTGGGAGATGGCGACATAGCAGATGCACGAAGATGATGCTCTTTTGTTATAAGTGAAAATTTCGTTTTTTAAGGGCAATCTTAGACTCATAGATCCTTTTTATTTATTGCATAACTCGTTGAACAAAGCACAAGAAAGCAATAAAGGTAGAGGTAATTAATAATGTCATTCTACAATAAGCATCTCAATAAATATATTAAGTAAATTTCTGCAAGTCTTTTATGACTGACAATTCAACCTGAAAAATACTATTATTATTATGGAGAGGGTCTTTTCATTTGAGAAATTTAAAATGGCAGTTTGGAAATAAATCGCTAAACTACTTTTTTACAATTTTTTGCTCCATCGCATTACGTAGCTGAAGACGCATTGTTTGAATTTACATCAGACATGGAGAATTGAATTTAATTGAAAAGATATGCTGGGTAAAGATTGGTATTATATTTTATTTCGTAATTGTGTAGCAGGAAGATCTGGTTATAAAATTCTGCTGCTCGGTTGCTGAAGGATTTCATGCAGGTGCTTTATATCTCTGAGGTAACTGATAGTGGACTGGTGCCAACTAAAAGTTCAAGAATTATATTTCAAATTGTACGATACATTTGAGTAATGCAGAAGATAAAACACTGTTGAAATTAAACATTCAGTATCCCTCATCCTAACTGATTCTGCTCAGATTTCTGGCTCCATAATTTAAAATTTTTGACATGAATGTTTTTAGAATAATCCGTGTAATCTGAGGATTTATGCCCTAGTTATATCAGAGTATGCGTCGAAAGCAATTATCTATTGCTGTTGAAAAGCTTGTTGTTTTCCAGTGAAGAATCCAGGAAAATTTATTGTCTGTTATTATCCCATAGTATTTTATTGTTTTAACAGACTTTGTTTTATTACCGAATTTTAGAGATAAGTCTCTGGAGATGTTTTGGCCTGGTTTAAAGTGCAATGGCAGGTGATCAGCCGTTACAAAATACGTTTCCCACAATTATATTTGGCGACAGAAAAGGACAGACGGTAAATAAAATTCTCAGTAGAGAGAGGCAACAGAAAGAATGAAAACGGAATGTGCAGGTTCCGCCTAAAATGTCTGAATAAGACTGACTGGTTTTAGTTCATCTTCGTTCTGATTGGTTAATTCAAGTTTCAGTTCGCAAATTCTAATAGTATTATTGGGTAATTTTATATTTATTCTATTATTCACGGGTAAGCTTTATTAAAAACCCGCATCGTAATCGCCATGGAAGAGTCATATTGCAACGGATAAATTTTTAAATAATGCGTTTACAGAAATTTATTATAAAAGGCTCATTATAAGATAAAGCGAGGAAATGTCTAAATTAGAAATGAGAGATAAGAGGTGAGAGATAAGAGGCTATAGTAAATTGAAATTTGTATTTTATCCTACCTAGTTTTTTTGTCTCCCTCTCTTTCTCTCTCTCTGTCTGTCTGTATCTCTCTCTCTATATATATATATATAGTTAGGTTGATGGATAGATGGATAGAGATATGAACTTTAATTTATATCACAGTGGTGTATAAAAATGGGAATAATGTAAGCAACTTGAGATTATAATGTTGCAGAAAATATAGCAATTCAAATCAACCTTAATAAAGTTATGAAAATACAAAGCTAGTAAGGAAAAGTGATTCGCGAAATGAGAAAGTCAAACAACAAAACTTTTTGACAACAGAAATTATCTGTCGAGGGAAGGGAGCAAGATAAGATAATCAACCATCCACTGTCAGTCACGTTTTCGAGTGTACAACTTGAACCTTATGTAACTAGAAAATTTAAGTATAAGCAAATCTCGGGGCACAGATAAGTTTACTTTCGATTTTTATCCAACTTTGGTTTAGGAAGTTACTTTGTATTCTCGTGCTGTTTTTATTCTGATACTGACCTTAGAATTTCTGTTCCACCCATATGGGTGCAGCAACTGCAAAGAAATTTCGCAGAAGAGCTAAATCAGCACTGACTGAAACATACAACTCTACAAAGCCGAGTCACACACATTTCTTAACAAAAAACGACTTACTCATTGAATTCAGAAATTAGATGCTAGTTACCCTTACTTTTATGAAGCAAAGTCTAAATTTCATGAGATGTATTTGGAGATTGAAGATTTTTAAGGCTGAAACGAAATTAAGTTGCTACTGATAAATTTTCTGCTGAATCATCTAATTGTATGCGGAGTTCCATGTACAGTGGTCTACCAGTCGCGAGACCAGTTGTTACGGAAAAAAATATTTAATATATTTTTTTTTAATTAAACTGCCTGCTTACTCAGCCTCTCTTGGTGCCGCGACGAAAAAAAAAGAAAACAAAACTCATCATTATATGGGAATTTTGTTTTGTTTTCACTATGAATTAGTTCATGAAGACAGTTCAAGATTGAAAAAACTAACACTTTAAGTTAGATTAAATTATGCAAATCCTCAACAGAGCAAAATAAATGTTTATCATGTTACTCTCAACTCTTAAGGTCAATAAAGAAATGAAAATATCCTCCCAGACGTTTTGGCAAAAAAAAAAACGAAAAGATTACTTTGCAGTGAAATACTATGATACCAATCATTTTCTAATTCCGAAAATGCTATCTCTCTCTAAACTAAAACTATATCAGCTTTGCTTCCCGAAAACACACAAATTTCAATACTACTTTAGAGGTAGCCATAAACACGCTTCATTTAAGTACACCACAAAGGGAGAGTTAAATCTCACACTAAGAAGTCAATACACCAGTTCAGTTAAAATAATAAATCTAATCGTATAGTTACAAACACAAATTCTCCTACGCCCGCAATAAACTAGCCAGGTTCGAATGGAAAATATAACCATGTTTTCTGAAAGGATCACATGGGTGACCTACAGTAGACCAAAAGATAAGACACAAAAAACATACAATAATAAATCAATAAAAGACATTTAATATTCCAAAAAATTATCAATCAGAATAACTGGCCAAACTACCCCTACATAACACTTCTAAAAATTACTCATAATTTTTCATTCTTTAAATATTTCCAACCAAAATCTTAGTGAAACACTTTACAATTACTATTAATTTTAAAAGGTTACTCAAGCATTTAAACTCACACTACATATACAAATATTTCTAAACAGTTTTAGTTTAAGTGAACGATGATGCTTTTATCCTAATAATCTATTTCCCAAAATCCTAAATCTGTTAAGTTGAACAGGTCTAAGAACACATAGTGATAATACAAGATAAAAAAATCAACTCACGGCGGAGAGAGGATTCCAATCCAGATTTCGTCTCCCTTTGTCCACGAAACACACGTAAAAGAAGTTCAAAATTTCTTCCTTGTCAATGCCGCACCAATTAGTCAATTCACGTGTTGGGGATAACTGCCTCAGAGCTTTCTCTTCTCAGAACGCTCGTACAAAAAGTTCAAAAATTCTTCTTCATCAATGCCACACCAATTAGTCAATTTACCTGTTAGGGAAAACTGCCTCAGAGATATAGTTCTTCTGCAAGCACGAATGTCCAACTTAACATGAATGTCCACCGACTTCTCCATGATGTTCTCAATGAAGACAAATGCAAGTCGAAGTAATCTGTAGGTGACGAACTTTTCCGTCCTAATATTTTTTATCTTTAGCGCGAGCTTTAAATCACATTTTTTCGCAAGGGAAAAACCATCAGCGACGAAAACAGAACCACGTTTGAGAATTAGACGTAGCCTCCGGTCTTAGTTAATTTCGCCGACGATGACACGCTGGGAGCTCGCAACGCACTCGGAGCGGTCCTTGCACCGGTAATAACTTCTAACCGCAACCGTAAACCGCGGTCGGTACCGAGGGCCCACTGGGCCAACACCGCTCTATCCTCTCAAAAACTTTAAAAAAAAGGTCTCGAAAATCTGACCCAAAATCTCTCGCTCGCCTCTAGTGCAACCAATTTTTAAAACCTAGAGAAAGCTCAAAATGTGTACAGCTTCTATAATCACTAATGGTTCAAAATATCAATGAAATTAAAATTCACCAATCCAATATAAATCTGTAACTCTCTCTGACCACTAGAACAAGAACAATAAATAGCAACCAAAATTCGAAGAAAAATCAGTTACCTCTTTTCACAGTGACAGATCCCTTTTTTCCCGCGCAACACCAGGGAATGTTCACACCATAATTCGGTTAATGTTGCGACACCAGTAGGTAATAAACAAATCACAAGTTCTCTTATTCAGACAAACCGAAAATACTTTGAACCTATAATTCTATCAAGAATCGCCGCCGTTAGAGCTGTTCGCCTTCGAGCGAGCAAAACACATGTTCCAGCTCGAAAGATAAGGGGATGAAAATGCAGCTGGCCGCCGACCTTTAACCCCAACGTTCACAGACCGTGAGACCGGAAAAACCGGCCTAGCTAACCAAGACTTTTCGCTAACTTAAAAGAACTTTACCCAAATCAAATGACAGTATTTAAACAACACTATAATAGTATAAAAATTAAATCCCAAACATGAACTTTAAAATTTCACTGTGAAGGCGTCGGGCCACAGTAAACCGCGACACTTGTCGCCCCGTTGCTGTACAGAGTTGCTGAGCAATGGCGCTTGCTGACTGCTGTCGGCCTCCTTTCGCCTGCAGGACGATATATCGGTCATCCCCTGCAGATGTCGTCCTCGGGCGGCCCCCACCAACCTTTCTAACAGCTGTACCTGTGGTTTGGAACGCTTTCCAAGCGCGCGAAACAACACTTTTGTTGATTCCGAACTCTGCAGCTACACTGGTGACAGTACGCCCCTCTTCCAGCTTTCAGATCATTCTTCCACGTGTGAAGTCGTCCAGGTGATTTCTTCTAGCCATATTTCACGAACTGACTCACTGTCACTTGCAGCGAATATGTTGAATTGCGTCTCCGTCCTTCCTTTTATTCTACTGTTGAGCTGAGCGCGCCGACATCACGCGTTTTGTGTACGCTCACGTGCCTCTGACGTTTCGTTCCTGATATTTGCATACGCATGACGTTTCTACTGACTTACATGTTCATTGTACTGATCTCCAGATCTCCTTTTCTGCAATTTCATGGCTATCTGCTAAATTTTTACATTGTTGCTTACGTTTTGCACACCAGTGTACTTTTGCCATTTGCACAACAGTTGTTGCATGTACATTGATAACTGTCTGTTTCTTGTGAAGGCTAAAATGCGCTAATTTATCTTTCTCGCCAAGGAACGCTATACCTGACAAGTACCAGTTTCATTATCTAAAAAGATTAACTGATCCCGGTTTCGGAGTCATTTAATTTAGAAGCTTGAGAAATATTATTAGATTAGTAAAGTAAGAGGAGACATTCCATTAATGGTTTCTCCATTAATGGAAACATTTATGGAACAAGCTGACAGGAATTACTCAATCACGTATAAATTACGAAAGCCTCGAGCAACATCAGATGAAGTCTTTCAAAGTCACGTCTGTGACTGAAAAAGTACTCTAGAGATGTACGGGTGATTTACATTTTATTGCAGGGAGTTAATTCACAGACTCACAAAGAAAGGGCTCAGTAAATGTCAAATGATTTCTCAGTTTTTGAAAGATATATTCGTAACAATAGACGCGCATACTCAGAAATACTCAACTAGGATGATTCTTAAAGATAAAATTAAGAATTGCACATGTATCAAATTTTAAGAATTGAATCTTAAAGAAAGAAACGATGCATTCGCAAAAACAAATTATGCACAAATTAGTTATCAGAAAAACTTTCAGAATCTGAATGCAACTTGAAATTTGCATGATATTTTTGTAACACAGACAAGGACACCTTTCAAATTTTCCCTAGAATAGCACGTTTGCGTAGAATATACAAGCAAACATGAATATCTGAATTTATTCCGTAGAACCATCTGCTGTTATTTTTGTGAAAGATTCATCTGGTCAGATAACACAAAATTTGACCACCGCTTTTGAAACCTGCTCAACATACTGGGTATTTTTTTTTATAAAATAAACCCAAGATTTGCTATTTAAGGCTTGGCGAATACTTAAATTTGGGTTATACAAAAATGTGTAGAGCTTTCGGTATTTTCACAGTTTGATACAAGTTCAGTTTACGTTGGTAGTGTTCCTTTTTCGAATGTGTCAAAGGCAGTAAACCTTTACCCAGGAAAAGCCAAATGCGTTTTTTCATCCAAATTTATAGAAAATGGCGGTCTTGGGCGGGCGGAAAGACAGCTTCAGAATTCATCTTTATCATTTATCATTTAATATCAAGCATTCTGTAATACATACCTTCTCAAAGTGAATTTAGAGAATTACTAGTGAAAGAAAGACAAATTAATAATCTTCATACCGGAACGACTTTGTTATCTCATATCATCAGACAGTCATGCCAGATAACCGGAAGGTAAAGATTAGTTCACAGTTATATAAACAAGGGATTGCTCAAGTGATGGGTAATCTGAATGTGGCTTTTGAACGACAGGTGTTTCGCGTGTTGTGTGGACTACGTTAATCCCGTTAGCATAAAAATTCTTAAATATTGCAGTTCTTAAGCAACGAAAGTTAATATATCGCCTTGTTTTTTTATTATCAACTAAAGCAGTGTATATCGAAACAGTTAGTGATTTGAGAGCTGAGTCATTTGAGTTGCACTTAGATGCTTCATTCACGTCACATAACATTATGGTATATTTGTAAAAGATTTTTCTCCTTCCTTACTGCTTACTTTAGCGGTTCAATTATTGGAAGGACGCATGGTCAACAGCGGAAGGTTCGGAGCTCGAAACCCAAGAAGGCATTGCTCATTCCTCACGATTTCCGCTTCTAAAAATTCAAATTGGCTCTACAACGCACGTGCCCAAACTTAAAGATAGCGGACGATAATGCGGCATCACCAGGATTTGACGACTGTGCCCCAGCTTCAACAGTCGCCTTTTAATGTAATATAAGAATGGGAGAGAATGTAATGGTTTTACCGTACTTATCATATGTCTTTATGGTGTAACGGGAAGCACATCTGGCTTGCAATCGAGAGGTCAGGTGTTTTATGTTTCCTACTTCGACAAACTAATGACTGAAAGCACGTACAGAGACAACAGCCCAAACTTTACGGGATTACACCGAAAACTTAACGAACTAAATAGCTTTGGTTGTTTTTGCAATCAAATGAATCAATAACGCGAGAATTAACTTAGACATCTGTTGAATAGCATTTTATACTATCTGCTTTAGCACACTTTGGAGGAATTCAAGAAATTGGCATTCGCTCAAAGAAATCTGAAGGAGACTCTTCTGTCTTTAAAAGCTGTCAGCGATATTTGCTCAAACTGAATTTACTAACGTGAATGATTTTGATATTGATGCTAAACATTTTATTCCTGTATCCTTTCAGGATATGTGATACTTCAGCTACTCTCTCTTTAGCTCTCCCTCTATTCTACTTTAGCTACTATTGCTCTTGTTGCTTGAAGAAGATGATGGGAACCTGTACAAATGGATGGAAACATACATCTTATACAGATGCACAGAACTTGTTCAGAGGGGAACTTGTTCTATCTATAAAAAGGGGACTCTGAACAATGGTTGGCATAGGAACTACATGAATTCTCCGTAATGGCAATCGAAGTGCCAGTATTTATTTTGCAACTCCGAAATTAGGAATATCGCCCTGATCATAGAAGATAGAACTCCTTCTTTAACTTTGCTGACAGGACGAGTTCCTGAGCTCCAAAAGGACATTTACGAAAAGAGCAATACTAGCACTTACACTTTTATAGGGTGTACGTATCTTTACTATCCCGCTAAAGGGTATTCTTAATTCTTACTTTTCATTGCCGTGTGTCGAAACCCCTCATTCACATTTAGTTTTCGCACAGCATTATATAGTTTTTGTATTACACACACATTTATACACACATGCAGCTCTAAGTAACTGCATCTGTATCTTAAGCTCATTATACGACGTATATGTTTTGCTTGAACAACTGAATTTCTCTTCTGCCATATCTTCGTATATTAATTACGCCGGGTACGCTAAGGAGTGTACACCTATAATATGTGTATGTCTATAAATATATGCTTTTTTCAAGTGTATTTGCTAAAGTAGGAGTACGGAATACTGGAAGCAAAGAAAAAACACGAAAACTTATTTGTGGGCATCTCTTGGCCGCTTCAGAGAAGATACTACATGTCTTATAATGATCTTAAGAGAGCTGAGGCACATCTATCGAAAAAACAAAAGTCCTTTCTCTTTGATGAAGATATAATTTGAAGCTATCATAGATGTAAGGAAGTTCAACCCTTCGCAAAGTTTGCCTCAGCACTCAGGAAACGTCAATAGATTCCTCTCCGCTAGAAAAACCAAGAAACCACAGAAAATTGGGTATTGCCACACCACCGCAGACGAAGCCTTGAACGACTGCGAGCCGTTTAGCAAAAGGCAAAGTAAGCAACAGTCCTGCACCGAAATCCTGGCCAGGATATACTTTGTACTAAGTTTTATGATATGAGGACAACTTCACTAAGATGTGCGGTTAAACCAATCGACACGTTTGCATCAAACCGACGTTAAACTCGGGCAAATGGTCGCACGATAAAGCTTTTTCCCAAAGAGCTAATTGGGAGTCAAGGCGGCATGGATACTGAGCATCGAAAAAAGGAAAAGAGAACTAGCCGAAAAGTGATTCGGACAACGAAGTTCCCGGTTACAAAAGAGAGGTTCCCAAATTCCACTCAACTAGCTCGAAATACTTTATGGTGCAAGAGAAAATATATTTTTGTTCCTCAATTAAAAAAAAGAAAAAACTAGCTCCATAGGATAAAAGAAGGCAAACTAAAGGTCGACACGTAGACATCAACACGAACAAAAAACATTTTCGCAAACCAAAAGTCTTAATTTCTTATTTTAACAGGGCAACTGATAAAAAATTGCAAATGATACGTCAAAAACTGCCCTTAAAACTGTGAGTCCATTTCTTCGTTGTAGCTGCGTTAAGTAAGAGCAAACTACGAACTCCAACATTTTAGTTTTAGAAAATTTATTCTAAGTATTGACAGTTTTAAATTAAATAAACAAAAGTACTTAGTATTTTTTCAATTTAATAATTAATTAAATATTACTTTAGCTTTATCAATTAGTTTCAACAAATCAACCAGCCGAAATTTGTTATATGAACTAAACTTTCTACACAACACCTTCATAATTTCGACAAAATTTCTCATTTCTTAAAAACGCAACGAGCTTGAATTTAACCTTTAAGGCTGCATCAATTCAAAGTTTTTGAATTAGGGAATAATGTGCTAGAAGTGAAAACAATAGACCAACACTTTTATTTCGGTCACTCAATGCGTATCCTTTGAACAAACTTAAGTACACTCACGTTTGTGAAAATTGCAACACCATGAAGGACTTACGCGAGTGAGCTGAAATTTTCAGGAAATGCAAAGTAGCGCATGATATGCAAATGATTAGAATTGCAAATCCGTAGCGCATGCGTATGCTGAGCAGCGCCCTCTGAACGGCTGATGGATCCGAATAAATAGACGGCTGTAGCGAGGCGTGTATGGTTATCGGTGGTTATCTGCTAGTGGTAAACGTTAACTCAATCTGTACTTATGCCTCGTCGACGAAAGAGAGCGAGATTTGAACAACTTACAGAGTTTGAACGAGGGAGAATCATCGGCCTTCGTGAAGCTGGATTGTCGTATCGTGCAGTAGCCTCTCGTGTGCAGCGTAACAGCAGCACAGTGATGCGCGTTTGGAAGCAGTGGACGGACGAGTGTCGGACAACTCGGAAATCCGGGAGTGGACCCCGAAATGTGACGTCAGCTCGCGATGATAGACACCTGGTCCGCATGGCGCGGACGGACCGTACAGCTTCCTCTAGACAATTGGCAGCACTGTGGTCAATAGCTACAGGTGTTTCATTGTGTGCTTCATCAATTCGTAGACGTCTGCTGCAGTGTGGACTGCGCGCACGGACTCCTTTATACAGGATCCCCCTAACGCACGACCATCGCCGCCTGCGGCTACAATGGGCCAATCAGCATAGAGACTGGCGTGCTGATTGGCAGCATGTCGTGTTTTCTGACGAATCCCGCTTTAATTTGTGGTACCATGATGGCCGCATTCGTGTCAGACGCTATGCCGGTGAACGCCACCTTCCGGAGTGCATTATCGAACGCCACAGTGGACGAACACCCGGAGTTATGGTCTGGGGCGCCATAGCATATCATAGACGATCTCAATTGCTACGAATTGTGGGCAATCTGAACAGCAACCGGTATATCCGTGAAGTTCTACAGCCCGAAGCTGTTCCCTTCCTTCAAAGCTTGCCAGGCGCTGTATTTCAACAGGACAATGCCCGCCCTCATACTGCTCGGATTGTTAAATCCTTCTTTGCAGCGCAGCAGGTACAGCTTCTTCCTTGGCCTGCGTGTTCCCCGGATATGTCGCCAATTGAACATGTGTGGGATGTCATTGGTCGGCGTCTTGCTCGTGATCCTCGTCCTGTTGCGTCTGCAGACGAACTTTGGGTACGCGTACAAACGATATGGAATGCTCTTCCTCAGTCAGACATTCAAACTTTGTTTGACTCCATGCCACGTCGTGTAGCAGCACTTATTGCGGCGCGTGGTGGCCACACAAAATACTGATTCTGATCTCTTGTTCTTGTTTGTTTGCTTTGAACATTTAATCATTTATTTGTACCACTACCACTCAACTGTGTATTAAATTGCATTCAATTATGACGATTCCTTCTTGGTGTTGCAATTTTCACAAACGTGAGTGTATATTGTAATCAAAGTATACACGTAAGCATCACGAGCACATCGTTAAGTTTGGCCTTTAAATGTTCAATGAATGAGACTTACTTTCAACGAATATAAATCATATTTATCTTAAAACTGGTTTATCCCTCGTTGCATTAGCGTAGCCCATTTGTTATATTTCTAGCTTATAAACAGGACCACGAGGCTCGCTTAAAATTATAACGCAAGTGATTAAATAGATATCAGTCAGTGACGTCAATTTATGAATCGCTGAAATATTTCTCTGGAAACTTAAGTCATCTCAATATAGATTGAAGTTTAACGGAAATATTTTGATAAAAGCAGATGGGAAATTTCGCTGTCAGCGTAAGAGCCGGTTAATCAAACTTTTACGTAATGGGAAAATTTTTATAAATTCATGAAATAAATAATGTATAACGTGGATAGGGGCCAGTTTCGCTTAAAACGTGCTCCGCGGGGCATCTCTTCTTTCCGTAGAGTGCCAAATGGCGGAACACGTAATAAATGAAAAATTACCCTTTAAGAATAAATGCGAAAAGAAACATATCATTTTGGAATACGCATCAGTTGAACATTTCCTTACCATTGGTCTTCTATTGGAACATTAGTTTTCTACTTTAAAAGCCTGGTGACTCAGGAGCTGTTCATTAACTTGGGATGTCAATAAGGAGTTTCGACTATGTTAAAAAAGAAGTTCCAAAGCCATAGACACTGGGAGTTCATCAAAACGGGCAGCTATATAGAAGATATGTCCTCTGGCGCTAATACAACTTTGACGCAGGGGTGTTTTTACATTCAGGAGTGTTTTTTAAAGGACTGAAGTGCGCAGTGTCTATTGCAAAGATCAAATCAGTTTTAATTTCACAGAAAGATTTAAAAACGCTTTGTGGGCAGCAAACTTCTTGAAATACACTCACGTTTGTGAAAATTGCAACACCATGAAGGACTTACGCGAGTGAGCTGAAATTTTCAGGAAATGCAAAGTAGCGCATAATATGCAAATGATTAGAATTGCAAATCCGTAGCGCATGCGTATGCTGGGCAGCGCCCTCTGAACGGCTGATGGATCCGAATAAATAGACGGCTGTAGCGAGGCGTGTATGGTTATCGGTGGTTATCTGCTAGTGGTAAACGTTAACTCAATCTGTACTTATGCCTCGTCGACGAAAGAGAGCGAGATTTGAACAACTTACAGAGTTTGAACGAGGGAGAATCATCGGCCTTCGTGAAGCTGGATTGTCGTATCGTGCAGTAGCCTCTCGTGTGCAGCGTAACAGCAGCACAGTGATGCGCGTTTGGAAGCAGTGGACGGACGAGTGTCGGACAACTCGGAAATCCGGGAGTGGACCCCGAAATGTGACGTCAGCTCGCGATGATAGACACCTGGTCCGCATGGCGCGGACGGACCGTACAGCTTCCTCTAGACAATTGGCAGCACTGTGGTCAATAGCTACAGGTGTTTCATTGTGTGCTTCATCAATTCGTAGACGTCTGCTGCAGTGTGGACTGCGCGCACGGACTCCTTTATACAGGATCCCCCTAACGCACGACCATCGCCGCCTGCGGCTACAATGGGCCAATCAGCATAGAGACTGGCGTGCTGATTGGCAGCATGTCGTGTTTTCTGACGAATCCCGCTTTAATTTGTGGTACCATGATGGCCGCATTCGTGTCAGACGCTATGCCGGTGAACGCCACCTTCCGGAGTGCATTATCGAACGCCACAGTGGACGAACACCCGGAGTTATGGTCTGGGGCGCCATAGCATATCATAGACGATCTCAATTGCTACGAATTGTGGGCAATCTGAACAGCAACCGGTATATCCGTGAAGTTCTACAGCCCGAAGCTGTTCCCTTCCTTCAAAGCTTGCCAGGCGCTGTATTTCAACAGGACAATGCCCGCCCTCATACTGCTCGGATTGTTAAATCCTTCTTTGCAGCGCAGCAGGTACAGCTTCTTCCTTGGCCTGCGTGTTCCCCGGATATGTCGCCAATTGAACATGTGTGGGATGTCATTGGTCGGCGTCTTGCTCGTGATCCTCGTCCTGTTGCGTCTGCAGACGAACTTTGGGTACGCGTACAAACGATATGGAATGCTCTTCCTCAGTCAGACATTCAAACTTTGTTTGACTCCATGCCACGTCGTGTAGCGGCACTTATTGCGGCGCGTGGTGGCCACACAAAATACTGATTCTGATCTCTTGTTCTTGTTTGTTTGCTTTGAACATTTAATCATTTATTTGTACCACTACCACTCAACTGTGTATTAAATTGCATTCAATTATGACGATTCCTTCTTGGTGTTGCAATTTTCACAAACGTGAGTGTATAATACGCTATATACCAATTAAGAAACTTGTAGCTAGACTGCAACTGTTTGTACATAGTTGTTCTAGATCTATTGAAGCTATTTCAACAAGTTCTACAACTTCAAGCTATTTCAAGCTTTCAGCTCTTCATCAGTTAAAAGTACTTTATTATACTTGTTATTACAATCAAAAGAATCGTCTCAAAAATGAAGGATTAAATCAGTTATTCTTATTATTTGAAAAGACTGATGATATGTGTTTATTTCACTAAACGCTATTGCTTATTTCGTAAGTCCCAATTCAATAATAATATGTTCGCTGACTAAGTGGGTTAGTTAGATGAAAGGTAACGTTTGTTAGGCTTACTAGAACAATAAGGATTTTGCTCTAATTTCTCCCAAAGGTTATTTTTATGACAGCAAATACTCTGACTGCATACTGTTGCAAGGTGATTTTTAACTAATAATGGTCTGTATCTTAAATTCCACAAAGTGGCAATTAGCATTTTTATTATTGCATTTCATTATAATGAACTTTTAATTTTCGTTTAATTGTTTTCATTTTCTCTCGAATGCTTTGTAAGGATTTACATTTATTTTAAATAACCAGTTAAATTTAATTTTAAGTTACCTTCCTATAAGCCTTAATTCCCCTAATTGTCAGTGTCATTCTACCAGTGGGAGAATAAGTTAAATATCGACGTTCCAGTAGAGAGAGTCCAGGAAATTTCCGTGCGTGCTTATACGTGAACTTCCGCTTAGCAGTTACTGTTGGTTAGACGAGGCTTAATCGCTATTATCTTACTGCCACTAGACTCATCTACGAGCTGTAGGATACAGGATTGTATGAGTCCTGTAGTGTAATTCTACTATTTGTGAACTTCCTAAATTCTTAAATTTGATTCTACTGTTTCAGTTACCGCCCAAGTTGAGGCATAGTATGTTAGCGTCAAGTTGAGGCATTGTAAATTATTTAAAGAGTTTAATAAAGAGCAATTTTAACCCTTCTTCAGTGCAATCACTATTTCTCAAGATTCTACACAACAGAAAGACAGTAGAACTTTACAGCTTATTAATACGTCTGAGTAATATATGATCTGAAGTTAGACTAAGAATGATGAAGAATTCTATCAGTAGCTTTTCATTTTCGTTTATGTAATACTATTTTGGAAATTTTCTGTATAAAAGAGAACTCATTATACTGTTAGTGCACAAAATAACAAAAACACTTTGTTATCTGCAGTACACAGATTTTTCTGGTATTTCTTAAGAGGCTAAATAAAATAAACACATATTCACTAATGTGACCAAAGCGTAGCAACCTGAAATTTAATAATCGGTAGCAACATTCAGCCTCTGTTTTCAATTTCGAATAAAAATATGAAATCTTTTGAAAATCTGAATTTTCTGAGATACACTAAGTTTTTTTAACTGAAATCAACGCTTCAATTTAGATTTTTTGGCTTAAATGTTTTAGTCTTTCTTTTTGTTATTACTTTATTTCTAATTAAAAATTGAATCCCGTAATTATACACAATTTTAAATATTTTAAAGCAACTTATCTAATTACTTTTTTTCATTTTGCAGACATATAAATGGGCGCGAATTTACCACTTTGTCTCACGTGGAAAAATATATAGGCACTGCTCTGTTGTCTACTGTTCTAATACAATGTCTTCTTGTACAGAAAGGAACTAATTATTACTACATAATACTAATTTTTACGAAAGATCTAGTTCAGATAGACTTACTTGCCAATAAAAAATAGAATATAAACACGAAAGGTGAGTTTTACAAATATTTACTGAGAGTTTAAAACTTATGCTAAAATTCTAAATCGCAGTAAGTGGGAAAAAGTGTGCATGACATGTAATAATAAATGTATACGAAACATTACAGTAATATGCATATGAAACCACTACATTAAGAGCTATGGTAAAGTACATAAGCATATGAATGCAACAGTGTTACAAGTGTACGAAACAAATATGTTGAGCGCTAGAAAGTTTAAAATATATATATGCTTTGAGGTAAGTTATACAGAGAAGAGAAATGAAACCAATTCGCTTCATGTGGGGAATAAAGCTTGATACTAAAAGTAACACTCTGTACTGTGTGTACTATACATCTGTACGTTGCCAATGTTCAATGCGTTTTTATGCAAGAACTTGTTTGTCCAGTATACATCGAGTAAATACAAAATAAAACTAATTATGACGAGATAAAAACATTTAATTATAAGTTGAAAATGTAGAACAGATTTGCTAAAAATACTTGAATTCCAAATACAAACTAAACTCATCTCATCTGCTGAAAATAAAATGAAAATTGAAAGAAGAAACAAAGAGGAATATCTATGCATATTTGATTTCATTTTTAATGCGGATTCGGGTAAAGTATAGTTGAGAATAATCGTATCAAACTAGATTGTATGGGTATGAGAGACGCGTAATTTTCATAACCACAAAAGCAGCTGTTACATGTCATTCCTCAGACTTGGGTTATCTGGTTAAGGTTTAAAAAAGCTAATTGCTTTATAATATCGATTCTGACCGATGCTCTCTATTAAGGCAAAATGTAAAGTTGTTGCGTTTGTGTAAAGCGGTACTGTTCTACAAAATTAATGTATCGCTCTCTAGCAAATGTTTACACGCAAAACACAAAATAAATGACTCATGATTAGTGATGCATAAGAAAGTACTACTATTAGTTATGTTTCTGTCCTGGCAACCACTAGAGCGCAAAGAATGTATTGTTAATCAATTTATTTTTCCATAAATTTCTATGCTTTACTTTGTTACTTCTATGTTTATAGTCATAAAAAGAGGAAAAATGGATCTAGGTTCTTTTCTGTTTGAGAGGAAGGAGTAGATTACCTATCAAGAGAAGCTTTGTTATTTTGTCATCTGAGGCAAAGAGGTAAATGGACACTCCTATATACATCAAATTTATTATACAAGCTCATAAAATGCATCTATTTTAAGTTGTTATATTTTAAATTTCATGACGCTTCTTATGGTAGCTTTATGCTTTCAGAAAAATAATGCAAGGAATGATTTATATATCAAATGAAAGATATTAAAAAGAATCTTTTTGACAAGGAGCAAATAGGGCTAAAATAGTATTGACCATAATGTAATTAATGCAAAAAGCGCAGAATAATTATTGAAGCGCTCTTGGATAATTCAATTTTGCTAGCTTTTAACGATGCAAAATCATAATTAAGTTTTATAAATCTGCTTGATTACTTAATTCATGTTCTATAAAAAACAGCCACGTCTGAATGTTTTTGTTCACAAAGCGTAAAGATCTTATGATTTTTTTTTTTTTTTTGTGAGTAAAACTTTTCTCGAAACAAGCATCAGTAACTGGTAGTGTTACTTAACAAAGCTTCCGAATTCCAGTGAGAGTAAAATAATCTGTATTCGTGAATTGATCCTTATTGCTTTCAATAGCAATTAGGGTTATCTTATAATGTATTCCTCCCGTCTTCTTCTCATGCCTTCGTGGTGTAGTGGTCATCACGTTCGACGCGTATTGGACAGGTTCGAGTCCCGAGGTTCGCGGTCTTCCCCACCACCGGGATTTGGCGATTAGGTCCCCTAATCCCCAGTCGCCCTTTAAAAGGGGGAGTATATAAGGTATTTCTCCCGCCTTCTTCGCATGCTTTCGTGATGAAAGCTTGGTCAGCACGCTTGGCGCGTATTCGAGAAGTTCGTGGTTCGAGACCCGGCAAGGGTATTGCTTATTTTTCATCTCTTCCTTGCTTCAGAAATAACCTAATGACTCTACAGTCTTGTAGTAAAAGCTAAAGTGCTTGAGCTTTTAAGCTTATTATGTTCAGAAATAATGTTTCTAAATCTGTAAATTTTTTACGAATTTTTGCAGCATTTATGTCATTTGGGCTACTTAAGTTTAAAGTTGCTCCTTTTCAATGACCTAAATTTAAGACATTTAAGTTTTTAAAATAGAAATATAAGATTGATTTAATTTTTCATATCCCTATTTCATTTGTAACTTTAAAATATTTATCACGGCCTTCCTTTTACCATGAAATATTTCCTCAATATTATTTCTTTTATAAACAGATTTTTGAGAATTTGATTCCTAAACCCTTCTTCTTTGTTTTGCTTCGATTTACATCACTTTCCCCTTTTTCAATATGTTCAGAAATATTTTTATCTCTTTATAATGTCTTTTTTAAGTTTATTATTTTAATTCAGTATTTCAAACCATACGATTTCTCCTTGCTTCAGTAATTATCACTCTATAAGGAGCACTGTTTTAGACATATCTGCAATTTTCGGCTGGAAGACTTTATTTATTTTTCTGTTTTTTGCAATGAGTATTAAATCCGTTGCAAAAAAACACATAAATTTTTAATTTGGTTTGCCTCAAGATGCTGCTATTTGAAACCAATTGAAATGATCTATCGTTGATGCTTCGCATAAATTTGACGCATTAATGCCAATAATGAGATAAAATTAGACAAAATATGAGATACTGATATTTATTTCTTATATTATTTCTTAATAATTTTAAATGGTTAATAATTAAAATTTTTCGATTTAGTTTAGTAATTCATCAATTCAAAACGATCAAGGGCAAGCTCCTTAAGGTTACTCTCGCCTTCGAGGAGAGTCTTCGTAGAGGACGTTCAAATAGAAATTCACTCCCATTCCACGTTACATGTGGATAGAAACGTGAAAGAACTCAAGTAACCTGCTCATTCACCGGAATTTGAGTGGGAATCGAACTACCACTTACAGTAATCTATGTTAAGTAACCAGTTATGCTCTTATTTTGACTACGCTTTCATTTCTAATTTCATTGGCTCCCACCAGAATACATATCAGTTAATGTATCATCATTCGCTGACCATCAAGAGAACATTTCTTTCTGCAGCTGAACTATTTAAAGCGGTTCTAGCTTTGCTACCGTAACTGCTTAGTAAAAGTCTGAAAGCCTGAGCCTTCAGACTTGCACTAGCAATTAGGCTTATCTTGTAGTACAAGCTAAAGTGCTTGAGCTCTTAAGCTTATTATTAATTAGCAGTTAAGCTTGTACGAGAGCTTTATTTTGTATTTAATATTTTAATTTTACTTTAGCAGTTGTTTTTGAACTTCCCGCAAGCACAGGAGGTGGGTTTTCTATTAATGAACAGGTTGTGTAACTGTCAGGTTGGAGATTAAGTAAAACGATTTATTTTAAACCTTCTGAGTTGGAGTTATTTGACTCAGAAATTTAGAGCGAGACAATAAGAGGTCAGTGGGCTTATCCATTAGACCAATAGTGAGCAAATAAGTCTTCGAATATTCCTTAAGAACTTTTAGTTATTGCCAACATTTTATAACTTAGTTTCCGTTTGATTACTAATAGAAAAACTAGTTACTTTAGTAAAACAATATCCATTTACTGCAATTACTTTTGATACTAGGAATTTGCTTTTTAGTATTATTTGTGTCAGTGCTTTTGGAGTTTTAATACCAGTTTCTTCAGAACTAGCCGCAGTATCTGTCACAAATCTTCTGTAACAAAATTCTGAATTTTAAATTGTCTTTCTTGTTTTTTATCGTTTTACAATTTAGCCTTAATAGAAGATGAAACTAAGATGCCTACTCGCTTAATATGTGTAGTGACAGTTCTAGTCTCTCCAGGAACAACCATAAATGAAACCAACTTCATAATTCAAAGAGAAATTAATTATGTATGAAAGGGGTAGAAAATGAAGTAGTCCAGACATCTGAGAAATATGGAGAAAGAAACTAATAACAAGATATATTTCATTTTTAAATATCCTTGTTTAATCTCCAGATGTCATCCAATAAACCTTTGTGTATCAGGCCTCCTAAAACAAAAATTGACCAATAAAAACGAACTAACAAAAAATTAAATTTTATGCCCAGCACTACCTTCGTCCACATTCAGTTAGGGGACTTTGGAAAGCTTCTTTTGCGAAGTATGCAAAAGCACAAACCTCTGTAATTTAGATTAAATGGAAACAGGAAAATTAATAATATCGGCAATATGATATTTTCTAGGCAAATTTAGGATTTGAAGATAAATACTACAAAATAAAATCAGTTTCAGCACATCAGTTCTAACAATAAATTTAGATTTTAGAAAATAGTGAAAACGCAGCACCTTTGAGAAAATATTAACATCGTCAATTCTTCTCTTATTCAGCTGGAGGATTAGCAAAACTCTTTGTAACTTCTTTTAAGAATTACTAGAGACCATGCGATAAAAAAACCCATTAAGGAAACTTGATCGCTATTAACTGATAGAATGATAGAATAAATCAGCTAATTCATATTTGAATAACTTTGCTGCTGATTATGTTGAAACTTTGCTGTGTCAAATGTAAATTTAGAGGCGTCATCCTCATCAAGAAAATAGCTACGAGATATAGTTGATGGAAATTAGAATAATGGACCATGCGCGCAGAGAAAAAATAATTATCAAGAATGTAATATTTTAAATTATCACGCAAGTTTTAATAACGTTTTGATATTTTTAATATGATGTTTTTAGACATTGCGTGTTGGTGTGTGCCGTCCACCAGCAGCCGAGCGGTAAAGTGGTTGAACGCTGATAGTTCGACTTAGGTTCGATATAAGGCGAACGGGTTGGCTGCAATATCGCTTTCGTGATTTTACCCATGTGTAATGTGGATACGAGCCAGTTTCCCTTAGATAGCCCTCCACGAAAGCATAGCTTTACTTAGGCAGATAAACCATCGAGTACTTTTCCATAATCAAATAAACCAAACCAAAACAAACCAAACCAAGCCAATCTTGTTGTGTGCCAAAGTTGAAAAGTAATAGCTGTAATTTGTTTTTAACATGAATTTGTAACCTTTAATAGTTAACCTGATGCCTCTTCTGCTTGTTCATCTGGGGCAAGACCCTAACTTTCCTCTTCTGAATCTGCTATCTAAATGAGCTTAAGCAATATATTTGATGATCGCTTAGCTCCTTATGATTAAATAAATAACATAGCCTATTGTGATAGTGACAGAAAAGATATATATACTGTGCATTGATTATCGAAGATGAATATTAAGGGCAAGAGGGTCAGTTGTTAGATCAGTGGATATGAGGAGAAAAACGAAAGCAAAGCAATAATCTGGGCATATCCAGAAATGTCTGTTTTATCGCAAATTTACTAATATTCTACTGCAGTACCAAATCTGTGTACAATAAAACATATAAAAAATTAAAACTATTAATGAATGTTTTCTGATTTCCTGTAAATTTTGATGAAGTGAAAACTTTTTCTAATTGCGTATTATAATGACTAGATAAGACAGATAAGGCAGTGTAACGTTTAAGGTGAGTAATACTAATGCAAAAGTTTATGTTAAGTATACCATATGCAAAATCCTTGAAAATTTTAGGGCTTTTACATTTCTTGTCAACAATCTAATAGAAGCATTGAAAAAGGCTATATATAAGCTCAGTTTTAATTCTCTTTTTTCAATAAAAAGTGCAAAAACGTTTACACTTAACATTAGAACTAGTGTCATTCCTCAGTCATTTCCAACATTTGAAGCACAGCCGCTCAAAAGCTAAATCCCGGATAAAAATATAAGTGCGTGGGCGTTATGTAGATTTAAACATATTGTATTTAAGACTAAATCTCTTTTCAGTTGCATATAAATGTACTAATTCCATTGAATTCAAATGGGACTAGTAACTGCAACTTGGATTCCAGTCTGAAGACCGGGACACTGTGTAACATGTTTTATTAGTAACTTTATGTACGTGACATTTGGATTGATTCTCTTTTATTTCTTTAAAGAAAAAGATTTTATTGCATTAATGTATTTCTTTCATTTATGTGGCACAGACTTCGCTAAGCAATGAACTGAGTGTCATTGTAATCAGTAGCGTAGCGAGAGTGTGGCACCGGTAGGCATATAAGCAAAATGTACACTGCTAGAGCAACGGCTTGGGTTTGGCCAATGACAATCCAGAGGGGATCACCATTAACTCCGCCCACATGAGTGATGTCACATTTCTGACGTTTGTTTACATTCTGTTGGAAGACCGTTCGCTGAATGAATATCATTTTTACTTTTCAATGTAAATTTGCTATAGTGATGCTATTTTTTAAAATTTTGCTCTTAAAGTATTATTTCCTTACTGTTCCAGAAGGAATATAAATTTATGTCTCAAACTTTACAAAATTTCGCTCTATATGCGTGCGTGGGTATACACACACATGCATATATTTTCAATATATAATCATATGTAAATTATGTGTGTCAATATGTGTGGGTGCGTTTGTAAGCGTGTATATTCTTCACATTCAGATTTTTAAATAATTGAGATGAGTGTATTCATATTTAATATTTCTGCACAACTAGATTTATCACCTAACAATGGATTTATTTAATTTTCGATAAAGTAGGATGTCAGTTCCAGTAGTATATGATTTTTAATGGTAGAATAATTTGTTTAAAAATGCTTTTGTTTGTTTTATATTTTTTAAATCCTTTAAAAGAAAATTACTTAATAATATTAAAAATAATTCTTAATCTATTACTTACACATTCTTAAATATGTTAACAGAAAATTTTCATTCGATAGCTTTATAAATTTATTTTATGCAGTATTATAATCTAATAAGAACTGGTGTTGATAAATGAATTTCCGCTCCTATCTTAATACTTTTAGTTTAGAATTCAGTTTTCAATGCATGTATTTATTCTCCTTCCTGGCCCTCCACGCACAGCCCAACAGTGGCTGAGTGGTAGAGTCACTGGAACGCTGATAGTTCTATTTAAGTTTGATTCCAGATGGACAGGCTGGCTGCATGAGCACTTACCTGGTTTTCCATATGCGTGACATGGACATGAGGTAGTTTTTTTCTCAGAAAATCTTCCATCCCTCCCACATAGACACCCTACATGCTTTCCATAATCAAATAAACCAAACCAACCTTCCAAGCAAAACAGCTCCTGAATAGAAATGCTTCATATCTGTCAATCAAATGACATTCATTAGTGCAAAAAAACTATCATCATACACACTAAATCAAACTCGGGAGTTACTATTAATTATGCTTACAGAAACAAAGTACTTAATACTGAATTTTGTTGATTAATTTGCATTTTTAGAAATATTTGAATAAATTTCTGACCTTCAATAAATACAGTGAACCCTCTTTAAGAGGACCACCAGCAGTTCTACATGATTTTAATTTTGTGTAGAGCTTATCATCTGAAAGAGAAGATGTTTCAGTACCAAATTTTGTTTTTATATTGAGAAATAGTCAGTTTTAGAGGTGATCACAGAGAAAGGGTTTACTGTGTTATGATGATTTGACTTTTTCGCAGGCTTTGGCTTATGTGATTATGTCAAAGTCTTGAGGGCTGTCTGCCTAAGGAGAGGGATGACTTCGTGGAGGACTTTCTAAGGCAAATTGGCTCGAATACACGTTGCACATGGGAAAACCATGAAAATGCCCATGCAGCCAGTACGTTCATGGGATTTGAATCTCAGATCGAACTACCAGTGTCCCGCGACTTTACCGCTGGCCACTGGTGAGCATATTTTTTTGCAGGGAAGGAAGTGTTTTCTAAGTGTATAACATATCAGTCTTAGTCCACGTTAAGATTTGATATAGGAAATGAATAATGTTGAAGCTGAAGTAAATATTATATAAATTTCAATGCCATGCAAGTAATGTGAATCTCAAATTTAGTTTCCTGCGATGTGATTTTTTTTAATGCAAAGATCAGGCTCTGGTATATTGATATATATATATATATATATATATATATAAATTTTAA